>VYZM01018840.1:38521-116073 GCA_013398915.1 Dromas ardeola | reverse complement strand
CAGCTCTGGGGGTGCTTTGCTATTTGCCTGTGACAAGGAGGGCTGCAGAACCTCCCAAATTAATAAGCTCTCCTGGTTTCTGGTGCTTGGGAACCCGCGCAATCTTTTTCATAAAAGATGGCTGGAGACCGGCGGCAATGATTAGCTTCTGCTCATTGCTGCTCGTACCAGTCCTGGCCTGAGCCGTCTCTTCACTCTTCTCCAGTGCCGGGATTTTATCCCTGTTCCTCCACTATCTGGGACATCACTGCCCCACATTACTGTGAATTTTTAAAACAGGTTGCAACTGTTGGAGGTAATACCGAGTTGTACGCTGGAGGGCAGTATATACTTTGAAAATGTTTTCTTTTTAGTAGCTAAAGCTTTTTCTGTTTTCCAGGCTCTTGGTTTGAACCCGGTGCATATGTTGCTTCCCGGTGTTGTTTATGTATGATGGCAACATGTTAAAGGAAGGTGCCCAGCTGTTTGTGATTTGCATTTTTAAATTTCACGCTACAAAATGTGTCGTGAACTGGAGACCCAAGCATTTTGGCTATAATGAACTTTTTGAGAAGGTGCAGTTGTTTTTCTCTTTTTAATTGTCCTGTTCCCTTGCAATATGTTCTTTCATCGTGCCAGGAGTTGGTAACCTTATAGCTTTGCTGGTTTAAGTGGTTTTTGTCAAGTATCTGTCACATCGGATGCCATCAAACTTCAGGAGAAAACCCAAGGTGTGAGCATCTTGATCTCATTTCTACGCTCCGACAATGAAGATAATCACTTGTTTCAGCCACGGGCTGAGGTACTGCTGCTGTTTGCCTGTAGGCTGGGCGAGCTGGCTGTCTCCCCTGGAATTAGGATCTAGAAACCAGATAGTACTGCACTGTGCCCAAAGTGTCAGATATTTCACCACAGCCTCACTGGGAGCAAACCATGGAATATGCAACAGAAAACCACTTCTGTCACGCTTGGTTTTGTGTGAGGCAGAGTCTCTTCCAGGGTGGTGTGAAACAGCAAGACCATGTGGTTATTTTTAAAATAAACAAAACCAAACTTATTTTTCACAATCGAAGTTTAATTTCTAAGAATGAGAGAGCATTTGAGGACTCTCTCTTCAGCCTGTTTTGGTTCTTCGCTTTTGGTCCATGAACGCAAATTCCACTCCTGTCTCCTTGTTGCCGAGTCCCTAAAGTGAGCTACCTCCTTCTGTCCAACCTGTAGTCTTGGGCTCAGTTCTTGACTTCAGGTGGGGAGACTCGGCCATCAGCTCACCTTTAGCTTTAATTTTTCTTTGGCCAGTCTTCAGCATGTGAGATCTGTCCAAACTAAAATGGTAAGACCATTTTCCTGTCCTCCTGCTTTGATTCTGTCACTGTTTTGAGCGCTTTTGCATACTGCTGCTGATTTCCCCTGTGGAAAATGGTTAAAAAGAGTTATAAGCTAGTTATACTCTTTTACAAAGCCATGGATACTACCCCATCCCGTTACTAGTTTGTCGTTCAGTGTTGAAGTGGATTCCTCTATGTAAGTCCATGATGCCAGCCTGTGTTGTGCCTGTTGCAAGCAAAGCAGCTTCTAGGTCCCTTCCATGTTGTTCCTCACTGTGGGGGGAATCCCCCATAAACGTAAGGGACTCCCATTTTTATTCAGCTTCAAACTCTTCCTTAAAGGGCTTTTCTTTGGTGCAGTGCCACTAAAAGCAGGACAACAGTTAACACTGCCAGTGTCATCTTACTGCTCTTGAACCTATTAAAGATTGCTGCCTGATCACTTTTTCTTTCTTTGGTTAGTCTTTTTTTGCTATTCCTAAATTGCAAGTTGTTGGAGACATGGATATGGTCTCCCTTTGTATAGGGGGAAGCCCAGGATTTCAGGCCCAACATTACAATACAAATACTTAAAATTAGCATCTTCATATGGAAAACACTATTTAAACATGCACTATGAAAGATGGGTAAGGCTTCATAATTAAAAAGAACCGCTGAGTAACACACACTCTTAAAAACAGATTTGTGGTGTTTAATCCTTAGGCATGACTTAACAATTCAGAAATTCTGGATAATAAAAAAGAAAAGCCTGGAAGACTTTCCCTGTCACCGTTGTAGTGAAAAGGGTATGTCCTGGCTGGTCTGGTTTAATTTTTCTTTTTTCCAGCAGAACAGAGTCACAGAGTCTTCTTAGCCGCCTTCTTCCTTTCGTCTACACTTCCAATTCATGGTCTCCCCAGATTCCCATCTTTCTTGTGACCTCTGTCAATGGCTGTGTGTGCTCTTGTGGCTGGTGCGGTTCCTGACCACCCAGCTGCGGATCCCACCCAGCTCTTCTGCTGCTCGCTCGGCAGCCTGGGGGACAGGTCCTTGGTGCATCTTCTGTCCCCTTCACTGGGACTTTCAGCTCTTACTTGGCAAGGTAAGCAGTTATACTTAATCTGAATTAATGACTGGAAGGGAAGTTTAAGGCATGAAGAGATGCTAGTAGGTCTGAGAAGGTGATGATTAATGCCAGGGTTGGTCATACCTTGGCAGGTTCACACCTCTACTCTCTGATCTGACCAAGCTGCTCATTAGTTTCAAGTGCAATTCAAGGGGTTGGCTTTGACCTAAAGAGGCCCAAGAGATTATCTTTCTACATGTGCAGTAACAACACTTTTTGCACAGCATCTCATGGAAGGAACCAAGTGAGAGAGTAGATAGGTTTGTTCTTGAAATCTCATTCCTCTTTCATGTAAGTCAAGCATTTAGGTGGCTTTGGCATTACAAATCCCTTGCCCATGAACAAACAAAAAAAGTAGGTATCGAGAGTCCTTTGGTGCCTAAATGCTGATTTTTGGCATAAACCTTATGACATATTTGTGATTGCGCTGCTGAAGGCTTGGCAATACAAAGCAGTTCACATAGCAGTGCAGCACTCGTTGCAGTAGCATATTTTAAGCATCCTGAACCCATAAGGGGAAAGAGGAAGGTCAGAAATTTAGACATCTTGTAGCTGCCATTTTCTGAATTTTGAACTGTCATTATGATACATTTTTGCAGATCCCGGCACTTTTTGGTCATGAGTAGCTCATGTGGCTCCCCAGTCTGTTTAAGTGCATGTGTAAATACGTACTAATTTATTTGCAGGTATTCCATGCTACATGGGAGGTTTTAGTAATCTGGGCATAGTAAGGGGCAGGACAGGGTACATTGAGCATAGCATTAGCTGAAAACTGGTGCATGGTTTCTGGGTCAGGTTTAACTCTTTGTTTTACCACAGAAAGTCTCAAACCATTCACGTAGAGGCACATACTTGTGGCCATCTCATCTTGCTCTGTGAGCATTATAGTGCCTAATTTTGCCTTTTTGAGTGTGACCATGACTTTAGCAGCTTTTATTCTTCCTTAAAACAAGCTGGACTAATGTAGTGATGTTTATGACTACAAATAGATGTGGTAGCTGAGAGGGTGATTTAATATTTTTTTTGAGATTTATAGGTACGGTGACAAAGAACATACTCACCTAGATCTGGAGAGGTGAATGGTACATTCTTTATTTTTTTTAAAGACATGCTAAACACATTTCTTAATTTGTGCATTACCTTGAGCAGAGTATGAAATGATAGCAGGCATAGATATATACATATAAAAGCAACTGGTAGTCTTGTCTTCCACTGGTTAATGTGAAAAAGGGATAAACGTATAGAATGGGTTCTCTGAACCATGTTAAGAAGTTTGGACAATGAATGGTGATTGAACTTCAAACATTTTGCAGAGAAATACTTTAATAGTTAATCTCTTCTATAGACAATCCATCTTGGCTTTATTTAGAGGTGGAGAGAAGCTTGGCTTCGAACACAGTCAAAAGACATGCACAATTCCCAGATGCATCTGTCAAAATTGTATGAAACTATAGATAGACAGACAATAGCTAACATTCACAGGCCATAAAGTGACTCTTACTTGACGAAAAATGTGACAAACACAGAAAATGAAGGCTACTCTGTCGCTTCCATCGCTTTCTCATTAGCTATTTGGTGATGCTCTATTGAATTTGACCCGTCTTAACATAGAGGGGTTGCACGTGAGTTGGACTGTTTCTGGTTCTGGGCTCCCTGGTTCAAGAAGGACAGGGAACTGCTGGAGAGGGTACAGCAAAGGGCTACCAAGATGATTAGGGGACTGGAACACCTCTCTTATGAAGAAAGGCTGAGGGATTTGGGTCTGTTTAGTCTGGAAAAAAGATAACTGAGGGGGGATCTTATTAATGCTTATAAATACTTAAAGGGTGGGTGTCAGGGGGATGGGGCCAGGCTCTTTTCAGTGATGCCCAGCAACAGGACAAGAGGTAATGGGCACAAACTTGAGTGTAGGAAGTTCCCCCTAAACATGAGGAGGAACTTCTTTCCTTTGAGGGTGGCAGAGCACTGGAACAAGCTGCCCAGAGAGGGGGTGGAGTCTCCTTCTCTGGAGACATTCAAAACCCGCCTGGACGCGTTCCTGTGCAACCTGCTCTAAGGTGACCCTGCTCTGGCAGGGGGGTTGGACTAGGTGATCTCCAGAGGTCCCTTCCAACCCCTACCATTCTGTGATTCTGTGACGTCTGAAACTGATTGAGCCAAGTAAGTTGTTCATGTGGCTGGGCAGAAAAACACCCTTGTGGCTCTTAGGCACAGGGTAGGTTTGGCCGTGCGGTGTGGAACTGCCGTGTGGATCCACTGCTCGGCAGCAGCCCCGGAGCTTCCCAGGAGCGCAGCACCGGCTGCGCACGTGGTACCCAGATGCAGAGCCAACCCTGTCCACTACCCTCCGCGGAGGTACCAGAGAGCAGATGTTCCTTTGCTTGCTAAGGTGGAGCGCTTAAAAAGAGGATAATTACTGAGGCAGATGGGGCAGAGTCCGACTAGACAATGGTACTCAGACATGTTTTTGTTCTGTGAGCATAGCCAAAAGATAATGTTTTGCCTTTTCAGCCGCCATCTTTCTGCTCTGTAGACCTCTTTCCCTATGCTTGTGCATTTAGTATTTTTCTATTGTGACTGGTTTTTGAGTTAAAAGAATGAAAATAATATTTCTTCTTTGTTAAATAATGAAAATAATATTTCTTCTTTATTCCTGTTCCTTTGCTCACTTAACTCCTTGCCCCTGGGATTTCTGTTGTTCCCCTAGAAAAATAAAATATCATTCCTTTGTCCTTGTGGCCAGACCTATAGAAAGAATGAGCCTGCAGCCAAATTCCCAAACTGAGCTCTAGCAATCCAGCCAACCTTCATACTTTGCAGTCTGCGCACAGATGTTACTGAATGAGGTATATTATCTGTATCCAAGACTGAACTTTTCAATAGTAGAAGCAGCAGAAAACACAATGTGAATGTCAACTACAATACACCTAAACTGGATTATTTGTAACCTTTTTTTTTTTTTGCAATAATAGAACATAGAAAAGATACCGATATAATTTCTATGACTTTGCTTTTCCACCCTTCCTACAGAATGTTATAATAGCTTCATTTTTTTTTATATCTTTAAGTGCTTCTTACTTTCTGATTATGAATTTCACTGAGACAATAAAAATGTGTTAAATTCATTTTTAGCAAAATGTTTAGTGACTACTGACATCTTTAGGAGACTTACACTGTTTCTAAAACTGAGGTATTCCAATGCCAGCCGCGGGGTATAATCCATTTTCTTTACATAACGTTGCTAATATCCCGTTCAGTTCCTTTAAAATGTAAATAGTTGAAGTAAAAGTTTAAGAACTCGAAAGAAAAATCAGTTTAGAAAAAGTGATTTTTTTTAAGCCAAAGAAAAACATAAAAATGTGGTTTGATTTAATCTGTGTTTTTCTAGGCAGTCACTGCACTGAATTATGCAACTCTGATTTTGTATATATATACAACAGGAAGGATTTTTCTATACATGAGAGAAGGAAAAAAGCATCAGACAAAATGGTGTTGCCGTATCGCTGGCTTGCTATTCACTGGATCAGAATTCACATTAAATAACGTACTTCTGCCTCCAAACAAAGGAATACTTTTAGCACCTGATCTTTTCAATCGATGTGAAGCGGCATTGGTGTTGTAAAATGGGTCCCCTCCCGCTTAATTTACAGATTACTTGGATGAGTACAGATGGGCTCAACTCCTTTTTAGGCATGCTCTCATCTGGTGGATGTAAGTGAAGTCTGATCCAGAAGCCATGCCAAGTGTTAGCGGAGCTCGTCTTGCTTCTCAAGATATCTTACTGCTTTGGCTACAGCCTCGCGCAGATGGAGATCTGCGGTCGGGTGGAAGGAGATCGTGCATCCGCCTTACCTCCTTCAGTACTACCAGCCGGGTAGCTGAGAGCTGGTAACGAATCTGCGGCTTTGTTTTCTGGCCGTAGGGTTTGTAAGAGAACTACTGAGCGATGCTCTTTGATGAAGAGCCAAATGTAATTATGCACACTCTTACCATATGGGCGCGTTTTTCTGAAGCATTGAGTACCTGCAGCTCCCGTTGCATCCAGCTCAAATGGTGCAACTTCTAGCACCTCTGAAATGAGACACTGGGCAAATTTTATCTTCCTAATATTCTCTTACTAAAGTCCCATTTAAGCTGAGGTTTCGTTACTGTATTTTCACAGGTCAGTATCTTAAAGTCTGTTTCAGAAAGCAGCTTATACAATGGCGTGGAGTGAAAATGGCTTGGAATAAAATTCACTGTCTGGACATGGATATTCTCTGTTTTTGTGGAATTCCAAACTCAGTGCACAGAACGTTCTGTTAAAAGTAATGTTTTAGATTGTTTTGCATTGTCGATGATACGTTTTCCAAAGGAAACAGGAAGAAATGTGCTATTTATTTGACAAGCTATTCCAGACAATCGGAATGATAGTTTTCCCTGGCACCCAATTGCTTTATACAGAATTGAGTGTAAATGCCAATATTCATTAAAAAGTCTCAGGTATCCATAAAAGTCCCGGTTAACTATATAATGCAGCACAGCAAAAGCTACATCCCAAGGGGCATTTAAGTAGCGGAGGACTCCGTCGTGGTAAGTCTTAGCAGTATTTCCGAGAAATAGGCTTATTGCCTCTGTATAGAGACTAAACCAACAGTTTGCTTGAGAAGTTCATGTCTTGCTTCAAAACACAAATCACAGGTGCTTGTCGGGTTTACATAAGTACAAGTATACTTCCAAGAAAGAAACGGAGATGTGGAAATCTTTGGAGCGTTTCAGCAGTGTTTCGGAACATAAACTGCTGAAAAGAGCTTTGTTTCCTTCTGCATCGTTTTGCAGCCTCCCTCAATATCCTGTCTACTTTATATCCTCACTGTGAACAATATATGATAAGATGAAAGGCAGTTTACATAAAAGCAGGCCATCTCCTTGAAGAGAACTTATAAAGTACATCATCTGTATATTCCTTTAATCCTTTGTGAAGCAGTAAACTGCAGTTTTGCCCTCCGTTATGAAACTTTTCCTTAGTTCCACAGAGCAGATAAGTTTGTTGGGAAATAGTTTGGGGTTTTTTTTTTCCCCCCTTTCCTCTGGGAGAAAAAAGATAACATGAAAAACTGTTTCGTGGCCTGTGTTAGCTCGCTGACAAAAATCACAGAGCAGTGCAAATAAACGCAATTTCTAAAAACCTCCATACTACCAGAAAAAGTGTCTGTGGGCTGGAAGAAAGTCGGTTTTCATGCAATAAAACCAAAAAACCTTGTCCGAAGCAGCTGGCAGTCATGGTGAGGGCATTGCCTGAGCTCTGTTTGGGCACCTTGTCGTATGAATGAAGCTTTTCAGTTGCAAGAGAACTGCAGAGCCAATTCTGAGACAGGAGCAAATAGTCAGGACAGTAAACTGGAAATGAGAAAACCTGGGTTGTCTTCCACAAACATTTTCTGATCATTTTGGTATTCTTTCCTAATCGAGACTCTGCTTAAACAGTCCTTGCTTTAACGGACTTACCATGTACTCATAGAGCCTGGCATAACATAGTTATTGTTTAGGTTTTACGGGAACTACAGTGAAGCAAACAGTAATTTCTGATGTTATTGAACACAGGTAACTATTTAGCAATGAATAAAAGCAGTGGAATGATAGAACTTTCTAATTCAAATTTGAAAACAGATTCCTGTATGGATACCTATTGTAGAGATAGGATTATTTTGTATTGTCAACGCATTTAGTTAATGAGCAAAAGCTCTGTAGCAAGTTTAGGTATCCATAAGGAAATAACTATGTGCAGCTTGTTAAGTTTTGTTCTTTACTCTGGAGGTTGATGAAGGTTTCACATCTCCATGTCATGGACCAAAATAAGACAAACACAAGTGGAAGGAAAGGGGAGAAAGAGAATCAGAAATACAGCTAATTGGTGGGAATAGTACTCATTTGAAGACAAGGAGGCTTCTGTAGCAGGTACTGATCAGTCATGTGCACCAACAATCTGTGTTTTTCTCACTATCTTCAAATCCCAGCACAAGAAAGAGTGTTTAAAAAAACCCTCTGTTTGTTCTCTCCCCTTTCCAGGCCCTTTATGTTTTTATGTTGTTGGGTTAAGTGCATGTTTCTGAGAAGAAACGGCTCTCCAGTGTCTGTAGCAACTTCATAGCTGCCAAAGTAGTTTTCTACAGGGAGAAAAGTCAAAGTTTTCCTCATCACTATCCCCTGAACAGTGAGAACCAGTATGGATGGGGCAGGAACTTGATATTTTTGTACCTTACAAGCCATATTTTGGGTTGGCTTAGCCTTTTCATTTTGTTATTTTAAAATCTGATAGAAAAGCGACAACTGTGAGCCAGTTTATTGGCCCTATGCTGTTTCCTTGAGCTGTAAAGAGAGTGCTATCTTAAAAGATCTCCAGAGACTTTAAAAGCACTATAAATCCTTATCTCACAAATGCTGTTTCTTATCCCAAAGGACAACGGACTTTCCTGGGATGTTCCAGAGAGAATATGATATAGGTATGACCAGAATTCAAGTAGCAGAAAAATTTTGCCTGAAATGAGGAAAAATTAGTGTCCTTTTGTGTCCGCTCATATGTGCGGGCTATTAATCCAAGATTGAGGGAAGGAGAAATGATACTAGAAAATGGAGAGAAATGTGGTTCGTCAGTATTTATTATTACATTATGTTGTATTAAGATGATTCACAAGTGTAATAGTGAGCCAGAGCATCTGGGCTAGGACACTGAATGTTCTGATGGTGTGTATTGGTTATGCATGCACTTCCCTTTCCATCACAAACCAAACACTGTAGTATTTTTGTGTGTGGTCTTCCAATGACTGTAAACAAAATTACTGTTCTGTTTTCTGCTGCTCAGTGCAGTGTTACTGCGGAATCGAGCCTGTTGTTCAGCTGCTGTGCACATGGCATCGGTAAGGAGGTAAAACTGGATCAAATCAAGAACAAGTCCCTGCCTTTATGAGTTTAAGAGTCTGAAAAGCAAGGAAAAAAACAACAGAATACTAAACAAAACAAACCGTGCGTACTTTTATAGAGTAGTTCAGATAAGTTTTAGATTGTATGTACTTGAGAGGGAAATGTCTCTGGCAACTTTCTTTGGCACCCTCCTTTTTTGGATTTACCACAGAAGCTGGTTGTTGAAGTACTAGTTCTGAGAACAAGGACTGTGAGAGCCAGTGACCACACGACTGTGGTCATCCCTGAGCTGGTGTTGACCCCTTAAAAGGGAAAGAAAGAGCAAGAGTGATAGCATCTACAAGGACTTGAAAAACAAAAAAGGAAAAGGAATACGGTGCTGTTATTTGACATTTTAAAATCTTGTGACGTGCCTTTTTTTCCTAGCGTATGAACTTCTGTCCTGCCTGGGCTCTTAACCACTTCTAAGCAGTTCCAACCAGGAAAGCTTCTGTTCTTTGTCTAAATTTGCGTGAGCAGGTACTGCACGAGCAGAGATTATTTCTAAGCCTGGTGAAAACACATAAAAGAGAAATTCTCCATGGAGGAGTGTAGGGGCAGATCTGATTGTGGAGGTGGGTGCCTGCACAGTACGAAATGCAATGCCTACCTTTGACGTTCCTGTCCCCCTAGGAGGTAGTCCAAACTCCTGAGTAAACTATGGAAGCATCCTAATTGCTGAGGGAGAGAGAAACACCTCAGAGAAGTGCTCCCATGACGGCTAGCTAATAAAAAATGCTAATTAAATCCTTCCCTTTTCTAGATTGTAGGTGCTTGAATTAAGGCTGCAACAGGGATGACTCTACTCGCTTGGGTTTCACAACTGCAAATCCTCTAATGAGGTTTGACGTCCACATGTGTTCTTTGGAGCTATGTTTATGCTGCCAATCCCTGACCTCAAAGCCAAATGGCACAAACTGTCTCGTGGTTACGCAGCTGAGGGGTAGCTCCCTCTGGAACAAAATTTATCTTGGAGAGAGTTACCTGAAGCAGTCCAAATGGGAGCCAGGGTGTGAATTAGCGTTTAAATACCGTGGTTGACTGGTGAGTTTGCTGCTTAACCTAAATTCCCGGCCCTCTTATTTAGCAGTAACAATGTGCCTTGTAAGAACTGGGCAGGACTATCAGCTTTAAAAGATAGCAACCCTCTATATAGCTATTGATGGTTGTAATGCTTCCTGAAGGAAAGGTAGACCTACTTTCTAGGATGTCACAGCTCGTGTCCCAGAGGAGTGCCACTGCCATGAGGTTCCCTCAGCCTCTCCTATTAAACTGGACAGAAGAGACCCACCAGAAACTTCAGGCCAGAGAGAGAACACGAGTTGCTGCATAACTTCGAATCCGAGTGCTGAAGGGGAAGGAAACACTGTGTTGGTTTGGCTTGGTTTTGTTTGTTTGTTTTTCTCCTGGGACTATTTCCATGCTTCAGATTAAGCCGTTCTTGAATACAGGAATTGCCATGTAGTTTAAATGCCTACGGTCCCTTTTATTGGCTCCATTTCTTAAAAAAAAAAAAAAAAAAAGCTTGGAAAAATCACCAAATATTCTACTGTAAAGCGGTCATGACAAATGTAGGTACAAGACGTGTACAAGATGTAGATGCAGGCTGTGTATATTATCACAGAAAGGATCGTGTTCTGCGGGAGGATCTGAAAAGCATCTGTTGCAATAGCCTTTTTGACTGCTACTTTCCTGGAAGTGGCTGCAGCTGTTGGATGTACTCACCATAGTAAACCTTTATGCAGATGTTAGTAACCAACATCAGCAGACAGAACCTGTGGTTTCTGTCTGGGGTGGTTTTTTTTACTGGACATAGCTTACAAGAGTTGTAATTATTCTTTCAAAATGTGACCAGAAGAGGGAAGATCACGGAAGGGAAAATTAGCAGTCTTAAACCCTAGTATTAATTGCCTCGGTGTTTTGTTGCTATACTTAAAGCCATACGCCAAATGAACATGTTCCTTTCTATTGCTCTGCAGATGAAAACTGGAATGTCATAGCCAAGGGCAAATACATCCATCCACAAATATTTTGTAAATACTTTCCTGGAGTACTTCTTTAAAAAGGTTGTGCTCAGTTTTCAGAGGCTTTCAGTGTGCATTGGTCTTGAAGAATTTCCAGGAAAAAAATGTCTGCAGTTTCTGTATCCTGGAAGAAGTCGGGGAGCATTTTACCACCTGAAACGATGCAGAGTCACCTCTGGGTCCAGATAAGGCCTGATGTTATCGAGCTGTTGCTGATCACCGGTTTGTCATCTAGCATGAACCCACATCTCTTTTCTGAACAAAGCAATGTGTCAGCCAAAATACCAGTTAATGTTTCAGCAGCTGAAAGAATAAGGGAACTGGAAAGGTTTTCCTTTTTTGATCTCTGTGGTTCTGACACCACCAGCAGCAGGCGCTGTTAGGACATCAGGAAACTTCCTGTTTCAGAATAGTGGAAGTTTCACAAGAGCATGGAATGAATGTTGCAACTTAAAATGGCATGCTGTGCAATATCATTCCTCAGTTTCTAGGGAATTCCTATTAGAATTAAATGAATAGAAACTGTATCTACATTGCCCACCATTCTAGAGCCTCCGGCGTCTGGGGTATCTTTCGTAACCAGCTCAGTCTCTTTCCTCCTGGGCAGGACTTCACATACCACGCAAAATCACTGGAGTGACAATTCCAGAGGTGGTTGTGGAAGGGCTGTCTGCCCTGTAGAGTCCTCCAGTTCAACTGATAGCACTCAATATGGGTTCAAGCTTATTTAAAGCAGAAGTTCTGCTCTAGTTTTGTTCATTTGGCTTGGCTTGGCTTGGTTTGCGTTGCTTTGCTTGTATGACTCCACACTGATTAAAATCTTTCCTGTTTTCTACAAGTTTACCCACTTACCTCACTGTTGACCTCTGTGTTTAGCTGAATCTCTGGGAAGTTGTCTAGTCATGATTTGAAGTGCTCAGGAGAGAGAAAGATATAAAAATTCTTCTCTGATAAAGTTTTCTTTTGTTAATAGCCCTCCTCGCTGGTAAAAAATACATGCCTTGCTTCTCACTTCAGTGATGTAACAGTCATTGACCATCATCTTGATCATTTAGGAAAAATAGTTCAGGGTGGTTTGTATCCCATGTTATTAATAAAGGCAAGTTAATAAAAATCCTCAGGCTTACCAAGAAAGGCAGGAGGCAAAAGTTTGGAAATTGGCTGTAAATGCCAGTCGCTAGAAAGATGAAGAAAATGGGTACCCAGCTCGATACATTTGACTAGATTTTCTCAGTGGCAAGAACTGGTAAACTGGGAGCATCGCGAGTTGCTCTGATTTTTATCGTATGGCATGTCCTAGCATCATCGAACATTCTTTGCAGTATTAAACTTCCATAGTTCAAACCATTTTCTCAGATGCACGCAAACTAGATTTGCCAGTAACATGGGAAACTACCCTAAGGATATGTTTTTGAACATTTATTCAAGATGTATTTTGAATGCTGTTTCAGCTTTCGTTCTTAGATATTGGCAGAAACATTATTGCTTTTGCTGCAGATGAGCAAGGCTCTTTAATCGCTCCAGATGCCAGGGAAATGAACACTGTGAAAATACAGTTGCAAAAATAGTTTAGAGAGCTTGTACTCTCTGAAATGAACATTGAATAGATACTGTTTCACTACACACAGGGGACATGAAGTTCTGTTTTGAAGCCCCAGAAACGGCCCTACCTATCTGGTTCTTTTAATAATAACTGCAGCTGGAACCTGACTGAGAAAGCTCTTAAACAACACTGGTATCACATGAAAATAGGTGCCTAGCATCAGGTACAATGTATATTTAATTGAGAAGCACTTAATTGCATGGTCTGGATGGGCTGTTCTGAATCTGGGACAAACCGAAGAGCTCGTGTTAATTTCCAGTTCTCAAAATGTTTTAAAAATGCTGCTGCTTAAAAACTGAGGACCGTATCTTTTACTGTGATACATCCACCTAGTTCTGCAGACTTCAATGAAGCTGCTGTTCTGAGGATCTCGTTCTATCTCAGTAGTCCTAAAATAAAAATTCATTTTCTAAGGTGGAATTGGGACTCTGCATTAAGGTACCTCGTTTTCTATGTTTTTCTGTCCCAGAGAACCAAACACCCATGCTGCGAGAGGGCCCCGTTGTGCTTTATTCGCAGTGATTAGTTAAGGTTTTTAGCAGCCATTCAAGGGAGAAGAGTGGCGGTTCTTGCCATTTTACAAAAGAGGTGGGAGGTACGGATGGTAATGTCCAAGTCTCATGCATGTCTCATGACTTTCGGGCTTGTGCCAAATGCTCTGCCCTCTGGAAAAGCTGCATTCACATCAGAGGTCACCATCAAACAATCACACGGTGTCTACCTGTGAGCCCCTACGTAAATCAAAAACCCAATGCCCAAGAAATGTTCATCTGCCTCTGGCCTCATGCATGCTGTACTCACATTACGGCTTTTTCAGCTCTGAAAAATAATTGTAGAGCATTTTCCCAGCAGTCCCAAATTTTCTTTTCCAAATATCAGTTTGCTTAATGACACGCTGGCTTCATTTCGAGCTATGAAAATGAATTTTCAAGTGGAAGTGCTACAGCAGCGTGTAACTTCATTACCGTAATGGGAAAAGGATGCCGTGGGCAGCTCCTGTGGCTTCTGTGTATGTGAATGCACGTGGCCCTAAATCTTCATTCTGCTTGGTGGCAAGATTGCAGAGTTATACAAGCTAGGTCCTCATCGTCATGCCGAGATGGGGAGAGCTGTAGCACCTCTGCGTTTTTTGTCTCACCCTAGCTCCTATTTGTGCAGTATGTGTTGCTAGTTACATGGTGGGGAAAATATGCATCACTGGTGCATGTACATCCCAGCACAGCTGGGTCTGGTTTGCTCCTGGTCGCTCTTACTGAACACACAAAAAAAAAAAAAACAAATGGGGACATTTGCACTGCTATCTAAAATGCTGTAATATCTTCCCCCTTCCCTGAAGGAAAAATAAATATATAAAAGGATAAGTTCTAAACCCATTGTAAAACCCAGAGCTGGAAATAAAACTTTATTTTCACTTGAATGCCAAGAGGTTTGAACTTATCTTTTTATGCTGTTGTGAGCTATAGAAACTAGCTTTCAAAATCTTTATAGAGAATATAACAGACACAAAAAAGATCTACACACTCCGAATGCATGCACAGATCACCTACAATCTTGTTCATTTTATGGAAACTGTTTCTAAGAAAAAACTTTTGGACCAAAAGCAGATTGTTGTTTTTTGAAAGAAAAAAAAAATTTATTGGCACAAATTATTTCTTTTAAGTACCAGAACCTGGGTATTCAGTAAATCACCATCTCAGATTTTAAGTGCATTGTGAAAGAAAGAGCAAGACTTTGCGAGTTATCTTTTCACAGCTCAAGGGGAAAGCTCCCTCCCTTCCTTTCACACCAGCTATTCTTGACCGCTAAATTGTCTTCCTGCTTCCTCCCTCTTAGGTTTCATGTTTAAAGCTGCAGAAAGTTAAGATAAACAGGAGTTGTCACACTAACATATGACTCAGTAATATTGCAAAGCTTTGTTGGTTTGGGTTTGTTTTTTTTTTACTAGCACTAGGACTACTAGTGCTACACAGGGTAATTGTGTTTTTTTTTTTTTAAAAAATATAAGCGTCTGTCTGTGGATGCTTTAATTAGAATTGATTTGCTCATAAAAGACCTTTATAGTCTTACTCTTTAAGGAGATAGCTGTCATCATTTACAGTCAGACAAGCTATACATTGCTCTCAAATTTCATTACCTTCCTTATGACTTGCATTTATGTGGTCTTTCAAATGATCCAAAAGCTGATATATATATATATATGTATATGGAGATATATATATATATGTATGCATGCTGCCACAGAAGAGTGAGCAGTCTTTTGTTGGCAAAGTATAAAAGAAAAAAGGCCTAGTTTTATGATCCGTGTCCCAGGATCTCAAATAAACAGGAACTTTTAAAGCTTTGTGCATGACACACATTCCCCAGAGCGCTGGTAAACTGCACTGCATTTTGTTTGCCCAGAGGATGGGAGGGAGCGTAAACACTCACAAGTTTGAAAGTTTGGATTCTGAGATAATAGGATACTTTACCACCTAACGCTTAAAATACGTATCTCCTTCCTCTTTGGATAAGTAAACTCCTAGCATAAGGAAAATTAAAGCTATAGGGTTTGTAGGGTTGTGGTGTTCCCCCAACCTCGATGGTTCTGCAAATGATGAAATTTGCCTTAATGTATGTCTGCAGATATTTCATACTCAGTGAAATAAATGTCATTTCCTTTAGGACAGGGAGTAGCTTGTCAAACTACTGAGCAAAGTGAACTATATTGTTCCCAAAGTAATATGTACCCAAATGGTACCAAATTGGCTATGATGAAGCACATTTAATCCTGAGCACTAATAGCCAAAGTACACACATCTTTGAGGGCACCTAACAAATGCTTCTTGATACTGAATGCCACCAAGGGACACCCAAAAGCAGAAACACTGTGGTGTGTGAGTCCTTATTTCCAGTTTAAGGAGCACTCCTATCACAACTACAGGAAAAGTGGCTTGCTTTGTTCTATTATTTTATTTTGATCTTTAATAAAGCTTGTCTGCCCTCCTGTCCACTCATTGTTTTAGAGGGTGTTTTCTTTACTATGTTAAAGGGAACTCATTTTTTAATTCCAACTGTACCTTTCCCATGTACTGGCTATCATAAATGATTGTTCAGTGACTCTAGGATTGTTTGGGTAAAAGTTCTCTTGCATCCTTACTTTTTTGCTTTACTGCAGAACACTCCACTGGTGCATTCAGTGCCCTGCCTTCCCTTTCTTCGAGAAAGCGATTTACTTAGAAAATGCCTTATGCGTTCCTCTTTTCTTCTTAATCCCACTTTTCTTTCCTCTTTTCTTGTGCAGGTGACTCGGCTTTGGAGCACCTGAGCACCACCACAGCTCTCTAGCTCTTCCAAAGCTGGAGAGAAGCTGGAGCACAGTGCAGCGAGGAGTGCAAGTGCCTGTAGCAGGTCTGTGCTCCTCTTTCCCAGGCTCTGACTCCGTTGCTACCCCATGCAGTGGGGCTACTTCCACTGCCTTCCTTTCCACAGCCTCTTGCCTGAACATTAAATAATTTAATGCAAAACCTGTTGCAAACTCTTCTAAAACTCATATAACATTTCGTGTCCCTGTGTTCTTGCTGCTTCTTGCTACATCCCTTCCTGACAAGCATTTCTCTGTACTGACTTCTGAATTTCAGGTTGAGGAAATCTATATTCACGGGAAATCCTTAATTCAGGTATGGGTGGCTGTGTTGCTTGTTGTTTGAGGAAGACAACCCAGTCAGTCGGAAAATGTTCTTTAAATTAAATCGTTATTTATTATTCACATTGGCTTACTAGGGGTTTTATTTGGTCTCATTTGCCCTTGAAAGACTGTAAAACAATGGTAAATTGTTGTGGAAATGTTTTGGACTTTTGTGTCTTAAGTCTAATCTGACCCCCACGAAATCAGAGGAGATAATCTGTTTTCAAGGGGATTACCAGTTTGTTTAATTTTGGAGCAAAGATCTAGCCACAGCAATGCCCTTTTTTGTTCTGTTGGGCTGTGGCACTGGAAGGCGCTCTCAGTGGGGAGGCACTTAAAGGACCACCTAGGAATAGGGATCCTGTAAGGGAGGACCTCACGCTTGGCACAGCATTTACAGCTTTGTTTAGCTCAATTCTTTGAGGTCTGGTCGCAAGTGAAGAAGAAAGTGGTTTTACAGGAGTGTCCTTGGGAATCTGGGATGTCTTTTGGATGGCCTGTTGCCTGCTCTCGGTGGGTGTTGTTCAAAATGCTTGAACTGCTGTACCTGTTCTGGGCACAGGATTTGGGCTAGGGGAACTCACTGGTGAAACATGAAGGAATCAGAGGACCTACAGGTCTGCAGCACGAACTACTTTTTGGTTTAACACAAGCAACGCGTTCTGCATTTGCAATGTCTTTTATATAGATCGCAAAGCACTACTGGATGCAAGTAGCCTAGAGTTTACGAGGCAGACACAGGAAGACACGAAATTCATTGGTGGAGATAACTTAGTGCTTATTGTCATTGCATCCATGTCTTCTAAGGTTTCTTGAGTAATATTTGTTTTTATTAGTTTTAAGTATTTTATATGAAACAGGGGCTAAATTATACAAAGCAAACTCAAAAGTCAACAAAGGCAGTTGGCCAGACTTAGATTTAAAACATTAAAGGTAGAAAGGGAAACCCTTCCAGCTTTGAGAAGGTAGCTTTTTTTGTGCACGACTGCTGATACCGTGAGCAAACCACAAGAGCACTGACAAAAACTAGACCCTTAGTTTAAATACAGGGCAGATTTTCATCTGCAGTTTCTTAGCCCTTTCGGTTCTCCAGACCAGCTGTGAATCTCTGCGTCGATGGCTTGACATAAATCTGTCAAGATGATCAGCTTGCTGGTGGGAAGGTAAACTAGTTTTAGCAGTCGCCAGCAGTAACATCTGAACTGCACGAGGGCACAAACTGTCTAGTCGATACGAGAAGGCATTTCCAGCAGCATATCTGTATTAAAATGAAATTTGCGTGTGGGGTATTGTTTGAATATAAAAGGGGCCTTTCTCTCTTCTTTGATTTGTAATGGTTGCCTGCTGTATATGTCTGCTCTTACATTGCTTTCATGTGTTCGCAGTTCAGCCCCAGTAATAGCCTAAAATACGACAAACGAGTAATAAAGCAAGAAAGGTGGTTTGGGTATTTGATTTATTAATCTAAGGGAAGAGAAAAACTGGCAGGTGGAGCAACTGCTAGGGAACAACCATGTCGTACACGCTGCTTGCTCCTGCTGGGCCCTGCTCCTTCAGTGTTATTACCAGTGCGTCGATGTTTGTCTGTCATCCGTTCTTCACTGTTTCTCAGATATGAAAAAATATTTCTTCCCAAAACATAATTTCTAAAGGCATGATTTATTTAAGCTAACTTCAGCCATCCAAAAGTTAGGTATCTCCTCCAAGCTAGTCATACGGGATTTCCCTATATTCAATGAAGCAAGGTAAGTTTCTCTTTGGAGCAATTTTTCTCTTTTACTAAGACCTTTATGCAGATCAGCTTCCCTGTGGACGTGTCAGTGTGTCTCTCTCCATTAAAGCAGAGGAGACCCAGGCAACTAGATCAGACTTTGCAGAGAGAGGAATCCTGCCCCCCATCTAACAACACAAACCTGTTGTTTCCTCGGGCCTCTGGGATGGTTGCAAAGGCTGTTACCCATGCTTTCAAGATTCCTGCCAGTGAAACATTAGCTTTTATATTAAGTGAATTAAAGGACTCTTTTGTTGCCAAAGTTGAGGTACAATTCATCCAAATGCTGCTTGTTTTCCCAGTGACAACTATGGAAGGTGGTTTTATACATTTGAAATAAGTGATTCGATGTCATTTGATATGTGCCCATGGGTGACTTTGGAAAGATTTAAATGGCACTGGAAGATAAAATGTCTTCTTTGTACACGTACTCGCATATCATATTTATACTGCTTGTATAGCAATCGTTTTATGTCTGAAGCACCACAACTGCTAAGTTACGTTTTATGTCTGAAGCACCACAATTGCTAAGTTACTCTTGACAGATTAAAGCAAATGTGATGGACTGTAGCTAATCAAGTATCCACTGGAGTTTGTGCACAAAGAAGGTGCTGATAGGCAACAGGGGAGGCACGCATCACACTAATTAAGTAGCAGTAAGACATTTGTCCTCAGTTTTTTATTTTCATCATGTTCTTGGTTTCAGTGCTCTGCCAAATTATGACTCTTGTCCTTAAATGTTGATTTGTCATCACTTACTGCTGTTCCTCTCCACTACACTATGCTCCTTCATGGTTTCTGCTCACGAATTGTTTACTTCTGACTCCTGGAGTTACACGAACCACTTGTTTCCCCAGTAGTTAAAGTCACTCACGCTTTGTGCATTCCTGAACAGATATAAATGGGACACATCTTATGTTGATGTGTAGTGGCTGCACAAAGTAACAGCTATGTACAAGAAGCAGGACTCTCTTAACAGATAACAGAGAAGAAAATCACGTTGTGTGTCTTTTGTCCTTATTACAAAAAAAAAGTTTTCTGGGAATTGAGTTTTAATTTTTACCAGAATTCAGTACACAAAAAATATAAATTACCTATTTCAGAATTTTGTAAGAGGGAGAGACAGACAATAGAGAGGTCTAAATTTTGTGTTGAAGTTAGCAATACTCCTAGGAAATTTTGCAAGATTTAATTGTCTGGGTTTTATATAGAGAGTGTTTTAAAAGATTTTAAGATCTTACCTTGAAATTCAAGGCTTGACATTAATCATACCAACTACCCAGGCCTGACAGCAGTACAATTGCTTTGTTTTTACTATAATATATGCAAAATAAATAGAGGTACATCCACAAGAGGTTCCTGGCTTTAACTCGACCATTTTACTTTATGTTAAAAGTATAATTATTTTTTTTCTTGTAGGTATTCCCATGAAAGTCAGGCATCTAACTACAGTATCTAAAATATGAATGTTATCTCCGTAGGTAGTCAACAGAGGGAAGTATGTTTCAGGAAGGTGGTTCAGTCTTTCTGAAATGCTTACTTGTCTCCATTGACTACAAATAAGGATCAGATATTTACATTTCTGCCTCGGTTTCCTCACCTAAGTATTAATAACTAGGCATGATGGATCGTGGCTCTATTATTGTACATTCAGATTTTGTTAAGTGACATGTTCTGACAAAGGGCTGGATCTAATGCAGACAAAGCATGTCTAGATGAGAAAATGGAAAGTGTAGCGGCTATCATATGCTTTGAAAACTTGGAGAATTCAAAGCAACCAACAGCAGATAGGACTTGGGAAAGGGAGAGCTTGGCAGAAATGCTTCACATTACATTATCCATAATGTTGCTACAGATGAAAGAGCCATTGATTAAAAAACTCTGAGGAAACAGAATCATTTTTAGGAAGCCAAAAAGCAAAACTGAGACAAATTCTCCATCACAACATAGTCCAGGGTGGGAGGATGGCCCTTGAGATTTCACTTAAGTAATGAAAAAGAATAGATTTTCCAACATGGTAGAAGAGAATGAGGGCTTAGTGATTTTTAGAGAAAAGACAGTGCTGGAATTTTAACTCTTCTTGAGAAGACTGACTATAGAAAATGGAAACTCTTGGCACTGAAGTTAAAGCAAATTCAAAAAACTTAATCTGAAAAAGGTGTCAAAATATAAAAGGAAAGTCCAACACCAACTTTCCTGAGGTAACACAAGGTATTAATTATCAGATGAAAGAGTGATTTTTTTGCAGTGATTTTTTTAACTATGCATTTTACTGTGAAAACCACATTTTTCCAGCCCCCTTAGCTTGGTTTTCATGGTTTTTTCCATGAAGGTGAGGAAACTTTTAGCTACTTTCAGTGTATACAAACATACACGATTTCCCCATCCTTGTTAACCTCTCCGATATAACACACCCCAAAACCCATCTTATTAAGAATGACTTCTTTACATGGCTCTATGAGTTTTTTGCTACGTTTCCATGTTGAAATTCCGTATGGCTGATGTCATTTCTTGCTGTTTGGCGGTTTGGGAGTTTTTATTTTGAGTATGTTTTAACATTCATTCCCCAGAGCTCTTCTGAAATACTTGCTCTTCATTGTTTAAACTTGAGGTTTGGAAACTGCCGTCTGCCCTGGTCCAAGACCAAGTTCCTTAGGGTGAGGTGATACCTGGGGAGTAACTGCACCAGTCATCCTGTCAGGACAAACAGCAGTACGGGAGCTTTTGTATGAGTAGGTAATCCATGGCTACCGACATATGCAAACACTGAAATGTAGCTGGAAACTGTAAGCTTGGTATTAACAGGACAAGAGACACAGACAGAAAATGACATTGATGCTTTCCTTGTCTTCCTTTCAAGGAGATACACTCCATGCACCTTCAAGACAAGGTATCTCTCTCTGGATCCGCACAAAGAGTGGGGTGAACTATACTCACCTAGCTCCACTTTAGGGTTTTTCAAATGGGAAAAGTTCATCCTGCAGCTGCTGTTGAGTCAGCCCCACCCTTACACAAATCATCTGCAGCAGAATTCTTCTGCTCAGTTTTGATTCCTGAGCTACCAGCTATTCTTTCTCTATACGCGAGTACTCGAGAGAAGCAGGCGCTTCCGTGATATTGTTCATCTCATCTAAAAGCGGACATGGAGGAACTAATTCAGTTGTCTAAACGTAGTTGCCTGTTGCCATAGGGTGTCTTGAGCCATCCACATGAAACTGGTAGACAAAGTTCAGGACTTGTGGGAAGCCTGTGCTCTTCCCTAATGGGAGGCAAGAGGCCCAGCGTGATGCCCTGTTGTATTTGAGCTATTGAATGGAGTTCTTAATTCTCAAGTTTTCACCACTTGAGCTGTTTAGGAGTGGGATTTAGTACCAGAATGTAGATGCGTGAATGTAACGATTGCAAATGAACTGCATGTCTAAGATCCTATTATAATCAAAGCACATTAAATTACTACTGTTGGTGGTGTCTGGAAAGCTAGGATGTAATTTAAGAGAACTTTTTCAGAAAACAAGATTGATAATTATAATAGTTTTTGACCTGACTTGTGGAAACTAAATTCTTCTATTAGCAGGCATGTGGATGAGTGTTTTAGCGATTAGTCTCATTTGAGAGCGGTAGAATTATTTATTAAGAAAACTTTTCCAACCTGTGTACAGATGCCAGACCTGGGCTTTGCATTAAAGTAACTGATCTAGCACCAGTTAGATGAACTCAAATGTGTTAATTCTAAACAACAGTGACTTTGGATTTATTTAGCTCATAAAACCTTTTTTTCATGCTCACTTTATTCTCATTTGTTTGAATTTTAAGTGGTAGGTTTTTATCAGTACAAGTTTATATATTTTAGGATGTTTATATTAAGTTATGCAGTGCCTTAAGCAGCTCTGCAGGACAAAGGTACTCCATATATCAGTTTATTTTTACTGCTAGTCATATGATATTCTGTGACATGACAGTACACCTCGTACTTGCCAAAATGTTGTAGAAAGGTAATGCCTGAAGGCATGATAAAAATATTATTTAAAAAAAAATCTCTAGATCATGTTTGTAAGAGACTTTTGCATGAGGAAAAATATTTTTCTGTCACAGAGGGCAATTAATAACATCTGTAAGAAGTATTACCCACACGGTAGAGGGTTTTGGTTGTTCTTTTTTAAATGGCTATGTTCCCACATCAGATAGAAAATACCACAGGATACAAACTTACAGCTGACTGTTCATGTAATGTAATACCTCTTGCAGCTTTTGGACCAGAAATGTGCTGTGTCACAGGCTAGAAGTCCTTTGGATGCTCTATAGTGCCCGGAGTGTTTTTTAAATCTGCACTAATCAAAAAGAGCGTGAGTATAGCACAGGCTTTGAGGTGACAACTCAGTCCCTTCCTCACTTTGGCGGAAGAGTTACTCTCAAAGAGAGATTATCTGGGTAAACAAGCCATCTGTCAAAAGGTGACCTGGCAAGACGAATGCAATGGGATCGTTCCAAGCCAGCTCTGTGCAGTGTGGCTGACAGTCTTGAGATCGTTAATCATAAGACTCTTCCAAAAAGCTGTCAGCACCATCCCTGCTAACAACTAGGCTCAGGAACTTTTGTGTCGGTGTCAGCTTCTGCAGACCTACTTGCAGGAGACTCCCTGGGACTTTGCAGTACGTCCTGTGAACGGTGCGGCACACTGCGCACAGAGGGGGAAACCATGGTGCAAGGCTGGGGTCTGACAGCCTTAGTTAAAAGCCATGGGCTAGGATCTCTGTACAGGCAATAGCTTGGAATAACCAGAGCTTTCTGAAGAGCAATCCAAAACAGCTAGCAGAACTCCCTCCTCTATTCTGTCCTAGTTTGAGTGACTTCATCTGCTTTCTTGACCTGCATTACTGCAGCTCTTTGCAGTTGTCATTGATGCCTGAAAGCAGTATGAGCTCAGAATCAATCCTTCCATATTGCTTGGACAGACTCAGGTCTATCTTGCGTCTGATACACTCCAGACTTCGTTGCTGGATTTGCTCTGGTTTCTGGTGAACACCTCAGGTGCAGCACTTAGCCGTGCTCCCTCTGCTCCCTTTGCTTTTCTGTCCTGCAAAACAAAATGAAACCATGAGACTCAAACCCTGCCCAATCCCCCTGGCAGGTGGTGAGACCTACTACCAAGCTGTCCCTGTGCCTCCTCTAAAAGGGTGCAGATGCTCATTAGTTGTATGTTGGTGCCATCTCACTTCCACGATAGATGTTGAGAGGTGACGGTAGGGCTCAGTCATCATTGCTGAACAGAAGGCGGCTGGGGAAGGAGCTCAGGCACTATACCCAAGATGATCTACATATTGCTTAATTCCTAGTGCGTTCCCTGGCTTTGTTCCAGACTGCTTCAACTAGCCATCTCCAAGACAAATCTCTAGGAGACGAGTCCTAAGGCAGTTTGAGGTAAGCAAGCTGGTGCCACCTGGCCTTCAGGCCAGCCAAAGCGGCACACTTTGTTGGGCCGTTTACATGTAACCTCAGGGTCTGTGGTAATGGAGCCAAATCCTTTTTGATCACTGACACACTTCCCAAGATGAACCCCTTAAAGGTAAGATTTCATACACTACAGCTTATTTTCCCAGATAAAACTTAATAGCAGCAATCTTTTTGACAGGCCTTATTGGCAGCAACAGAAGGCTTCTAGAAGTCTCTTTACTAAACCAGATTTGAATATTCACCTAGAAACCTGGGAAAATAAACCTAGTTTGTCTGGACAAATACTTCTGCAGATGTATGTTGTGAACCAACGAAATGAATAGATTAATTAAACAGTGCTTTGCAGAAAGGAGGGAAGGAGGAAGGGAGGGATGGGAAGCAAAGAAGCAGAAACAATGTACAGCTCCTTCCCTGAAGTACACAGCTACTAGTTTGAGTCCTCCTCTTTCTAGCAAGGGATTTAGAGCCCTGGTTACTTGCTTCTTACTTTTGGTTATATCTCACTCACTGTTGGACCATCCAGGTGTTAAGTCCAGGGCTCTATTATATCTCCCAGTTTAGAATGAAGGATTAGGAGGCCTTTTACTAGGGTTGCAGTTACATAATATTTTTTTTGGCACGAATTTTTAGGTAAATATCCAACATGAAATGAACATAAAACATATTTAATCATGTTCATTGGTTTGTTCCTCCAGCTTCCCCTTTCCCCTTCATGCCAGCAAGGGGGCATAATCTAAGAGAGCTTCCGTGCACGCAGAGCTCTCTTAGAGAGGCTGATCTTCTTTGCTCAGCCTCCTGAACAAAACACTTAAAATATCAATCCTTAAGCAACATGTATGGGGCTTACTTCCAAATATTTGTAATCAACCTACTACATAAACTGGTTATCATGTGCTGAGGTTAATACCTGTTTTCAACTACTCTCTGAGGTGCCTTTCACTGGCAAGTCTGTCTTGAAATATCAAACCTGCTCTTACTAGGAAATTGTAAGTGGTTGTTTTTTATAGCATTTTGGACCTGGGATTTAGCTGTTTTATCTATTGTAACACCTGCCTAATATGACTATCTCAAAGAAAAAAAATGTCAAGCTGAATGACTCTTCCCTCCTCTCCTGAAACTGCAGATATTGGCATATGTCTATTGATGCCAATGTCATAAGCATATGGGACAATCATATCAGAGTCCATCTGAGGTTTACAGGGCTGAATCTAGCCACAATATAAATAGGAAGAGGTGGGAAGTTGGGGAAATTTGGTCAATTTGTGTTCAGTTTTGGTCCCTACTGTACCAAAAAAAAAAAAATGTGGACGGGCTGGAGATGGTCCAGAGAAGGACTACAAAGATGATCAAAGGACTGGGAAGCCTGCCATGTGAGGAAAGGCTGACACAACTGGGTTTGTTCAGCCTTGAGAAAAGAAGGCTTAGATGAGACTTTGTTACCATGATCCAGTATTTAAAGAGTGACTACAAAGAAGATGGAGACTCCCTTTCTACAAGGAGTCACATGGAAAAGATGAGAGGTAATGGGTACAAGTTACTTCTGGGGAGATTCCAGTTGGACACAAGAGGAAATTTTTTCACAGCCAGAACAATCAGCCATTGGAATAATCTCCTCAGGGCAGTGGTGGATTCCCCAAAATTGGACTCTTTAAGATTCAGCTGGACAGGGTACTGGGCCATCTTGTCTAGACCATGCTTTTGCCAAGAAAGGTTGGACCAGATGATCCTAGAGGTCCTTTCCAACCTGATATCCTATGATTCTATGATTAGAGTGCATGACATGAGACACTTTTAATCGGACTTTGTGCTTCCTCCATCTCCTTTGTTTTCTGATCTTTGGTTTCCATTATGTGCATGTATGGTGCTTCAAGTCAAGGGATGATCCATGACCATCAGATCATGTTGTATATAGTTGTATTTATACTTCCACAAAACTCTGACATCAATTTATATCATCAGTAAAAGCATTATCATTCTCCATGTCTACTAAAACAAATACCTACAGGTGGCAACCTGTATTTAGTTGTTATAACCTGTAATTTAATTGTAGTAAACTTTTTCAAAGTCGCTGTTGCATTCTGACTAAGGGCACACCAGCAGTAACTTGTCTATACCCAAACTTCACATAATACTGCTTCTTAGTAAACTTTGTCCAGCAAAAAGTGCATTTATTTTCTTGGCCAATCTAAACAAATCTAAGCCTATTTTGCTCCAGGGGAACAATTTTTCCTGTGCCACCAATAGGGGCTCTTTTGCTTGACTTGGCTTGTTCTTCTGGCATATACAACACATCTTGAAAGTTCCCTCAATATCTCTGTTCAGCTGAGCCAATATAAAGCATTTCTGGTTCTCTTCTTAGGTTTTTCAATCCTTAAATGACCTGTATGGTCTTTTTTTTTTTTTTTTTATAAAAGCAAGAGTGCAAGAATGACCTTTTTTCTGTCTTTAAACCAAAATTCTATCTGGGTCTGAAAGTCCCTCTTGAACTGGCTGGTGGGGCCACCCTCTGCTAATTGCTTTTGTTATTTTTTAAAAGTCTTACCCTTAGCTAGTACTCATCCTTTTTGTTCATACTCTGCATTGGAAATTGATGCTTAAAGATCCTTGCAAAGCTCTATAACTTTCCAAACCGAAAAGTACGGACTAGGAATGACTAGTCTAGATGACCAGGGCTAAAAGTGCATCTAGGACTGAGGTTATGGAGATACACAGCTTTCTCAGTTTACATTGAAATGAAAGCTAGAAACGAGGGCTGAGCAGAATTTACTGTGCTTTAAACACATTGTAATGTGGACATCTGGGAGTGTATCACTGCCCATCTAGATGGTAAATTGGACAGAGCTTAGATGTCTTCCTTCCTTTGCTGTACAGGTTTTAAACACCTACAAAAGAAGCAGCAGACCTGAGCCAGCCAAGGAGTAAAGCTGACAGAGCCACTGCAAAAACCGTGGAAGCTGAATGCATTAAATCAGTGATGACTCCCAAAGCTTATTTCTGCTGCCTTAACTCTGTATAGCCTGTTGTCCAGACAGATTTGTCATTTGCTCTCACAGACTTACTCCTATCCTTTCGTTTTTCCACCTACTTAATTCGTCTCAGAACTCCATTGAAAAGATTTAAGCAACAAATAAAGCCAATAATAACAATACTAACAGAGCTAATATTTGCTACTACCACATCGTTTGCTGTGCTCGTATGTGCTTCCTTTTCTCTACCTCCTCTCTGTCTTGTGTATGTATTTTCTGAGTTTTGTGGTTCTGAGATTTTCTCTGATTGTATATTTATACAGTTGAAGTAAATTCCATGTTTCTTAATGGTTCTTATGTGTGAGCTTCTGTTAAGTCTGCATAATATATTCATACCAAATATATGCATATCAACATCAAACTCTGAGGGAGAAAGAACAGTCGGAGATTGTGATGACAAGGGGGAAGCAGCACCTTGCTACGTGTTGGACACCATAAAGTTGTTTCTAGTGTTTGGGTACCCACGGTTACAGTTAAGACTATCACTAACACATCTCCTATTTGAATACAGCTGCAAATATACTTTGGCCTTGAAAAAAAGACTACAGAACACGATATCATGTTTAAGTCTACAGATATCTGCATCCTCCTTTGAAAATTAGTCCAAGATATAGACCGTCATTAAAAGATTGTTGTCTCATGCTACATATTTGTCACAATGTGTCTTGTATAGTGAATGATTTACCACAAGGAAAAGTAATGTACGCAAAAAGTAATTTGAAAGTTAGTCCATGCTGTCTGTTACATGTATTGTGTTTATCACATACGTAATGAAGACGGAGAGAACGAACATATATTCAGCCTTTGAAGAATTTTCAAGCCTTATATTGTACCATCACAGTTGCTAGCAATGATTTCATTTAGACTCCATGTTGGTCTTTTAAGTCAGGTGATTCTTTTTCTCCTGCAGTTGTGTGTGATGATATTCTAGCATAGATGTGTGTTAGAATCACTGAATCAAAGAGTAATTTAAGTTGGAAGAAACCTCTTGATGTCCTTTGATACCACTCTCTGCTTGAAGCAGGGTTAGCTTAGATCAAGTTGCGCAGGCTCTTGTCCAATTGAGTTTTAAATATCTCCCTCCAGTTCTCTATATGGTAGAGACACGCACTTAACCTCTTATTTGGACTTGCTACATAGTTTGTCCATTGCTGTGGCTGCTGATGTTGTTAGTGGCAGTGTTATGCCTTTGTCTGGGAGGAGTATTTCAGGTTTGTTCACACCCCGTGTGTTGGAGCAAAGATGTGTGGCACATCTAGCACAGGATGAGGAGACCCTGGCAAGATGGACCCCTCTCATCTCAGGTGCTATCAGACAAGACTGTTTTGACTGGGACATTACCCTTTATCTCTCTTTGTCAGGGAGGCAGCCACAGTCTTTGCTGTTGAGTGGCAGTTTTTGATGAGAGGGGGACTCTCTGATGGCAGCTTTATATTTTAGACTTGGTACGCTCAAAGTACCTCCAAAACTTTAGGTAGGTATAGGAACGTATGAAGTTCTTTGTGGAGAGCTCATTCCTGCTCTGCCGCAGCAACATGCCATCATCAGTGCCTTTCTGCCGTGGACAAGAAGTAGCCCTGGGGGGCTGTCCACTGCAAGCCAGTTTGGAGGGAGAAGGTTCCCTACCAGGTAACTCAGAGGAAAGGTAAACAAGACCCTTCTGCCAGCTGTCCATGTCCATGCATTGCTGTGCTCTTGGCCTCTCTGAAGCAGTAAGTGCATCTTCCCACTGTGCATGTAAGACACTAAAGGGACACCTTCCCCCAGATTTCCCAGTGCTAGGACCTACAACTGTGTGAATTGGTAGAAGCGTCATTCCCTGATCCTGCAGAACATTGTTGATCAGTGAGGAGATTCATGAGTGCCATGACCATGTGCCTGTCCATTTCTTCCTGGGGCCCTCACCGCCACGGTTACCACCATCTGGAGACTACTCCTGCGGGATATTGCACAATTGGGCCCTGGGGCGTCTGGAGACGCTGAGACATAGAGCTGTCTCTTGGACTTTGGCACCTCTGTATAGGGCTTGGCCTGAGCACATGGGATCACGGACATATTAGTTAGTTACCTCTCCATCCAAGTTGTTGTGCATATTTTGGAAACACTGAAACTTCCCTCAAATTCCAAGTTCGTTCTTTGGCCTCAGATGATGTTTTCCGAATTTGAACTGGTGAAACCATGAGTGTTGATCTCCTCTTGACCCCAGTTGGCCCTTCTTTAAATGCTGTTTAGCACCATTCTACTCAGCAATGGACACAAACGAGATGGCTGCCTCACAATCTAACACAGGAATGTTTTGTAGCATGTTGCCAAGGCTAAGGCATGTTGTTTTGGTCTATAGCATGAGAATCAGGAAGGGCACACAAGGCCATGAAGCCTGCAGGCTGAAGAAGCCAGATCTGCCAGGATTTATTTTTATATTTTATATAGGAACAAACCCCTGGCATGCACTGTTTTCCAGTACATGCTTGCAAATTTTTTCACAAGGGAGCAGTTTAGACTCCTGCCCTTCCAACACCACCCACAATGGGATCTTCGGTCATAAATAACATGTATGTAGCCAGGAAGATTGGAGGACTAGGACCCGAGTGTGAAACATGGGACATAGCAATGCAACAGTATAGATACGACCTATTTGGAATTCTACAAGGGCCAGGACTCCTCTATATTCAGTACGCTTCTAACAAACAGAGAAAATACAGACCCTGTTCCAAAAATTATCTGAGACAAGAGCTGAGAGAAGGGTATGAAAAGATGTGGAAACAGAACAGAACTATAACACAGTATTAACCAGTGTAACAAACACGCAAACTAACTCCCTCAAGATGTAAGAGATTGAGGAAAATTTCCTCCTATTGGATTCACAGAGCAGTACCCAGAGAGCGTCCTGTGTGAGCCTGTCATGCAGAGACATTTTTGGAAGAAGACAAACGAGCATTTCAAGCGACTATCAGTGCAGAAGCACTGGCCAATAAATAAAAAAAACTGAGAACTTGTCTGCAGGGGCCTAGTCTGTCCTGGCAGAAAAAGAGCACTTCAAATGAAAAAGTTATAGTAACAACACATGTCAGTGATAAATACAGGACAGGGGGAATAAAGAAGGACTGAGCAGTGAAGGACCAGTAAAATAAATGTTTGTGTTTATGCCATGAAAAAGGAACACGAAAATTATTTAAAGGGGCTTGGAGAAGACAGGAAAACGCTTTCCTGATTTCAAGTGGTTAACTTCAACATTTAGTGAATATTAGTCCAGGATACCCCAGCTCCCTTTACAGGAACCATTAGTCCAGTGAATTGCTGTCAAAATCCAGCATCTAATACCAAAAGGGTTAACTTATCTGCTTAAACCAACAAATAAATCATCCTACAAGAAGCTCTTTCAACTACTGTTTTTTTGGAAGGACTTCCAATAATATTAATGGCATGAGTTCTTTCAACTGGAGTCTTTTGGAAGGGCTCCCAATAAAGTTAATGACACAAAGTTCTTTCAACTTGCGTCTTTTGGAATATGTCCGTGTAATATTAATGTCATTCCCTCAACTCATTCGTCATTGTAACATCTTAGTAATTACACATTCATTTTCCTATATATTGAACTACTTTTCTTTGTAATAAACTAACATTTTAGGTAATTAAACAGCATTTTTGATCTAAACTGTATTCAGTATTAATATATGCAGTGTTTACAGCCAAGCACAGAGAACTGAATTAGTAAAACAAACATTTCACTAAACTGGAAATACTGAAATTTTCAGATGCAGCATATGCTTTAATGAGCGACTCTATTGTAGGATGAATTCAGGTATGCAGAAAGTAATGCAAAGAAGACTTGGTTTATAACTTACCCAGTAGAGTTGTCAAGCTAATTGACATAACAAAATGGTCTGACTTCTTTGTGTGGCTACATGGAAAAGAGTCGTAAGACGACAATTTATCTTTTAACCTTTTTAAAGTGCCTGTCCCTGAAATGCCTGCATTGTTATGAGGTGTAGCTATTCTTTGATGTGCTTTTTCATGCTACAATGAAGTTGAGTCTTTTGGACTCGTCCAGTCTGAGTTGGATCTGTAGGTTACTGTAGACAATAGTAACCTGCCTTTTTACACTCTCTCTCTAAACTACCCCTACTGAGAACAGACTGTCTATCTGGATCACACTTAGGATTTTAATGAAATACCACCAACTGACCCAGGCCAGGTTTCTCCTAACAGTCCGCCGCCTGTTTCTTATTTTGGTTTTTTTGGGTGGTTCTTTTTTGTTTTTTTTTTTTTTTTGTGGTTGTGGGGGGTTTTTTTTTTTTTTTTGAGGCTAGAAATGCCGGATGCTCTGAAATTTGAAACAAATGCAAAGGAAGACACATATATGGAAATATACATCCAGGCTGTATGCCATATGGATTTTTTTTTGTTGTCTCATCTGTTTCATCCTTCTTTCTCTCACAATTGCTGAATGAAGAGGGGGGAAAAAGAAACACTTGTGTATCCTGCTCAGAAATAAAATAACAGCCTCAGGTGTCTCCTAAATGGAGATGAAGAGAGAAACATCCTTTCTGTCAAATAGCTGAACTGTCAGAGAGTTCTCATATTGCAGAGACAGGAATGCCAGCTTTGTGACAAGAAGTCATCTGAACATAAACCTTTCTAGCAACAAGTGCGGTTGCCATGCCATAACACTAAAAAGTTAAATAAACTGAAATACTAAAAAAGTTAAATGACATGGTAATTTAAGAGGTTCATAGCTCATTCAAGAACAGATACTCTGGAACATCTTTCATGTATATACCTAAGAAATGATCTGTCTTTAAGACATGCAAATCATTAAGCACCAAATGCCAAACACTTATCTGTTGTTGATAGGTATCACTTCACTACCTCAGACTTTAGAGCAGCTGAACATCAGACTCCTTTTCTTCATGTCCTCTGTTTGAGGGAATACGGACTTGATGGTCTGATTGTCAGCTGGTTGTCTAGACTTAATTGTTTTTACAAGCTATATGTAATTCAGTGGTGTGGACTTCCAAATAAGATATTTTATTAGTAGGAAGGGTTGGATTGTTTAGGAACATGGAAAAGACATGTAGGGCTTTTAACCTTGAGGTCATTGGTTTGAGCTTGGTCCAGCCTGATAAGAAACAAAAAAATATGAAGTCTGTATGTTCTCATGCAACTCTTCCAAACAAGCATTTCCTAAAGTATAAGAGGGAGGTCATTGCTGGGTTTTTTCCTTCTTTTTCCTGCTTTCTCTTCTGAGTTCAGACTTGAACACTCTGCCTGGTATGATGATCTGCATCTGCTTTTAGAAGAAATGCAGCAGGGTTTTTAATTAGATTTTTCTTCCATAGAAAGAATGTTTCTGCTTCCCACATACATATTGTATATGAATAGTACTTTACAATTATCCATTTGACTTCACTAAGATATTTAAATGGAGTCTCAGGTAGATATTTTTCACTGTGAACAGCCTTTTGTCCAGGCCATATGTTCTGGATTTATATTGCATAGATTCAGGCACTTAGTCAAATCACATAATTTAAGGGACGTTTTCTCTAAACTTTATCATCTTAGAAGAGAGAAAAGCACCATCAGAGCATGCCTGAGTTTCTTACGTGTACAACCTTCTCTGCAATAACAATGCATTTGTGCAATTTTTCTTCAAGCATTTTGAGAATGGGTATAATTTGGAATTATGCTCAGGTGTAGAAGGGCACTCTCAGTGTCAAATCAGAATGTTCACACTGGGGTTTGAGATGTATTCAAATGGATTCAGGTTGAGTTTTTATGCCAAGATTCAAAAGAGAAATTAAGGATGTCTACAATAAATAGCTGACATCTAATTCTATTAGAGTTGCAGTGCAGAGTTCCCTGAGCAACAAAAACGCAGGAACCCACGTATCCTCAGAAGTTTCACACTCCAGGCCTGTGGAAACCTGAACTCCAGAAATTTCCCTTGATCTGATTTACAGTGATCAGACTGCTTAACACACATGGAGAGTACTAATTTCACTTGAAAACACACAAAGAAGAAGGTGGTGGTGCTTCCTAAGGACTCTCTGGGGCTGAACAGGTCTTGTTTGGGGTTTGGGTCTTCTGTTCCTTGCTCTATTGCCAGCGTCTTGTGCTTCAGGAAGCTTCCTCTCCTTTCACTGTGCAATCCTGGGTTAGACACCAGCACAGGGGTGAACCAATGCCGCAGTTTTCTTGTTAGCTACACGCTCATTGCTCTGGGTCTCAGATTCTAAGATCCCTGTGTAGCGAATGACGCTACGGAGGTAACTGTCCTTATCTCTTCTACTGTTATTCTGGATAAGATGTTTTATTTTTGACATCTGTTGCACTATGAATGTAAATTTTACTGTTGTTAACAGTAGGCCATTTTCTTAATACGTACCTAAGGGTATTTCATGGTTACTGCCACAGTGACTATATTGTGAACACTCCTTGCTTCTGAAATAAATACATTACACAGGTCCCATTTTAGAAAAAAACTATTCTCCCTGCCGCTGAACATCAGTTAGACCGTCTTCCACCAGAACTCACCGCTGCTTTGATCCGGGTCCTGCTTAACTTTGAACCTGTTCTTCCCAGCTGACACCCAAAATATCAGTACTCGGGGTGAACAGCTACTCAAACTGCTTGTGAGCTCTAATCCAAGTAAAGCACTCGAGGAAGAGGTTGTCAGCAGCAGAATCTAGGTCTTCAGTTCCATTTGTTTTCATGGTCAGGAAGCAGCGTAGACACAGTGCTGGTGGGAGTTGATGCTGATCACTCCTAGTCCGACTTGTATCTCCATATTGCGCAGTTGCTCTGAAGCAGCTGAGTGTGTCTGCAGGACTCCTTTCCTAAGACCATGTGAAGGCATTAGCTTTATCCTCCATGAAAAAAATGCCCGTAGCGTTCAGCTGGCCTCCTTTTGTCATTTTAGCAGCTGAGTGGAGGGGAAGCAGAATGAGGAAGAGAACACGTCCCTTAGTGTTCCAGCAGTCAAGTGAATGGGGTGTGTGTTATTTGCAACTGTTACCAACAATAGGGTAGTGTTGATGTTACCAGAGTCTGTCATGTTTTCAGAGAGCTGAAAATGGCATTTTATTTTCAGCAGCAGAAATACATCATTTGAATTGCTTGTACTTTCCCACGTAGTAAATATTGCAGATACAAAAAGGAAATAATCCGCTTGTCGTGGGATTTGCAACTGCTCATAGTTGAGCATTCAAATAAATTTTGTGAGCTTTCGAGCATCGGTGGTGCGCTGCTGGCATTGTATGCAGCTGTGGGAAAGCTGGGGTGGGCTTGAACTGGGCATGGGAGAATGGCATCAAAAGCCCTGTCTGTGTAGCAGCCTTAAGCTATTTTATGAGCCACTTAGAGCACTGCTTTAGACAATTGTATTCTGTGTCTGTACCTGTCATGGCTTGGTCACAGACACTGAAGCTATATTTGAGCCATATTTTAACCCTGATCACAGTACTGAGGAATTATTGCATTATATAGCACTACTTCCACGTGCATAAGCGTTCAACTTTGTATCTGCATAGGTGGGATAGCAAGTCAGTCGGACAGATTGTTGTTTATACTTGAGGTCATCTCACAGGTGTAGTGTTTTAAATGCTCTTTTCGTAATCGAGTCTTCATCCCTTCTACCCTCCCATGGCAGTACAATGTTGAGTATACAACAGGTAAACCATTGCCAAGTTATGCTTTTCAGCTGGAACTGGCTGCCAACACTAATTTCTCAGAACTGTTAGCAGTAACTCTCGGTCATAAAATAATCTCCGCATAAATGTAAGGGCATAGGAATGGTTCAAAGAGTCTCTCGAGCACAGTACGCAGTGTCCGTATGTGGACATGGAGGGCAGGGAAAAAAAAAGGGCAAGTCGTTGCCAGTTCCTAATTTCCTTTCTACGATGAAGGCATCAAAGCCATACACAGTATTTTTTCAAGGCATGGGTGAACAATGGATTTAAACAGTGACATAAACATGTTTTCTGTCCCTTTTGGTTCCTTTCCTTTCCTAACATTTCCTAATGTTCTACCTGGTTTCTGAGCACCAAGTTAGTGCTTGCACAGCGCTGTCTAATCTAATTCCAAGATCTTTTCCCAGAGTACATCAGCTCATTTTATATCTAATCACCTTTTTACATGTGATACTAGGTCTGTTTTTCCAAATGGTTTCCCCCATGACTTCACATTTATCTGTGTTGAATTCCACCTGCTGTTTTACTGCTCAGTCACTTAAGGTGTTTGTGTGGTTCTTCACACTTTGCCTTTGCTTACACTACCTCAAATAACTTCATATCATCCACAGGCTTCACCACTGCACTGTTGGCTCTCTTTGACAGGCTGTTTATGAATGTCTTGAACTGCATATGCACAATACAAGGGGTAATGGCTTTAAACTGAAAGAGGGAAGATTTATACTAGATATAAGGAGGAAACTTTTTATGATGAGGATGGTAAAACACTGGAAGAGGTTACCCAGAGGAGTGATAGGTGCCCCATCCCTGGAAACATTCAAGGTCAGGTTGGATGCAGCTCTGAGAAACCTGATCTAGTTGAAGATGTCCCTGCTCATTGCAGGGGAAGTTGGACTAGATGGCCTTTAAAGGTCCCTTCCAACCCAAATTATTCTATTCTATTCTATTCTATTCTATTCTATTCTATTCTATTCTATTCTAATGACGCAACTTACACCAGCTCTGAGACTGTTACACTCCTTGAATCGAGGAGGTGGTTCAAATCGATCAGATATCTGGAAGAACTTTACCTGTAGGGAGAGAGCATCCCCTAACTACTTGTTCCATGTGAACTAGAGCAGTAAACCTGCACTGCACTGTCCTTGATATAGAGGATTTAAATGCTTCCTGTTTACCTATATGCTTTTTTTCTTTTTTACTTGTAGTTACGCATTACAGATTTCTTTTTTTCAGTGCTGAAATTGTCTTGAAAGGTTCCTGTCCACGCACAGCTGCTTGCTCCCCAACTTCAACTGTTTCCAAAGCCACAATAGCTATGTTTGGCAGGGGGTAGGGCTTTTTTTTTTATTACTTATTTTTTATTTTTTTAACCTAGGTCATTGTACAGACCTGGCACATCCCTGTGATGTTTCCTGAGCGCAGAATAGGGTGGAGAACTACAAGTGGGAGTGGGAACAGTGATAGAAGGGATAGACTTTTCAGTAATTAGTTTTGTTACCAAATAAAATGGAAGCTGTAACCAGAGCTTTATGAAAAAGACAGGTTAGATACCGTTTCCTGGATATGCTATACTTAAACAATGTTAACTGTAAGCTTCGGCATTCAGACACTCTCAATATGTCTTAGGCTGAGAGCTCTTGACTTTCAAGAATTCACAGAGGTTTTTTAGTACGTGTGGCACTGGCTACCATATTGTGAACTCCCTTTTTTTATGTAGGAGTCTCTTTGGTTTTCATCATCCCTTCATGAAATTCTGAACCAACAGAAATTTTCACAGAAAGCTGAGTGACTCATTGGGCCATAATGGAAAAATCTACAACTTCCTGCCCTGAGCAGCAGCGCTGCTGGACAGTCGCCTGGGATTCAGACTGGCTGGGGTCCCAAATTTCATCAAAAGTCTTGCTAGAATTGTAAAAAGCGGCAAGTCATTGTGGGTGCAGACGGGAGGAAGCTGAGGCTCAGCTAGTGTTGAGTCAGCCTGGCTTTGCTGTCATCAGTGGAGCAATCCTATTTCACACCAGCTGACAGCCTCGCCACAGATATCGGATTGCAGACCCGAATGCAATAGGATTAGCAGCAATCACTGCAGGTTACTCCTTTGTGCAGGACAACTCGGGGGGCTCAGCAACGGATGTGCATAGGTGGCATGGAAAGAATTAGGCAGCCGAGACAAAAAGTCAAAACATCAACTAGGCAAAGCGGTGATCATATCAAATTATCAAGATAATATATCTGCATATTACTGAGGTTTACTTTCATTTGTTGAACTGCAGTTTGTTTTATAAAAATGTTCGGCATGCAGGAATATTCACTGTCTCGTTAGTTGATTTGGTTCTGTGCAGGGAGAGATTATTCTGTCTGCCTTTTTCAAATTCATTTTCTGTTTAGTATGGAAACAGTCACCCTGAATCTGGGTTAATCCATCTTCTGGTTGGACATGATGGAGATCTGAATGAACTGGAAAAAAGACAAATTGCACCGGGCACGTAACAAGCCCCTCTTCTTTCTGTTAGACCTCTGTTAATAACGTGTGAAAGAGTGACAACAAAGAGCTTCTGTCCTCTTTATAAAAGACCCTTAAGGGCAGAGGCAGGCTGTAAGAAACTATTCTTTTGCTAATGGTAGCTGAATTACTGAGAAAGCTCAGTGTTAAAAATCCAGGACAAGGATCTTGTACATGGAAAGGAAGTATTTCCTTGGATGAATTTCTAATGACTGTCAAACATTTGCAGCCATCAGACAAAAGGAGGCATTGTAATGACAAGACACAAGCAACCTAGTGCTGGTGCTGTGGTTACATCTGCCAGTTGGGTAGCTGTGAGCTGTGAGCACTCCAGTGGTCCCACGCACAAATTAAAAATTGACTCCTGATTCTGTATTTCCCTTACTTCGCTCTTCCTACTTGTTTCTTTTCTTTTTTTCTTTTTTTCTTTTTTTCTTTTTTCTGAAAGGTAGCTTGATTGATCATGATTTCACTACAAAGGTCTTAGAGCCTTTCAGCCGCATACAACTCTTCTTTTTTCTGAGTTACATAAAAGTCTTTTTCATACCAGTAAAGTTGTTCACTTTTCAAGATCTCTTAGGTTTCTATGTCACCAGAACTCTTTCCCTAGCTCAAACCATACCCATTAATATATGCACTATATGTAAAACTTAGTGGCTTGAAGAATCCTCTTGCTCAAACACAGCTATACATTTCTATGTGATTCAAAGGTTTATGTCACTTCCACTGCTTTGACATGTATTCAAGTGTATAGTTTACAAGTGGGAATTTAGTCCTAGGCACATATTTTTTACACTTTCAGAAAAATCCACAAAAAAACCTGACCTCCCTCTATGCAACTGTAACTTTAATATTTTGGGTTTTTTTCTCAAATACGAGGCAGAAAAAGAACAAAACGCATTCATGGTTCGATAACTGTGTCATGTGTGACAAAGCAACCCCATCACACAGTCCACAAATGAACTCTCATAATAGTAATTTTTTATAGTAGTCATATTTTGCCAATAAGATTGAGAATTAACAGGGAAATAGTGAGGAGGAAAGATCATTCGTGCAGCTCATATTGCAAGCTAGACTCAAATAGTTGGTATACACTTTTTTTCAGCACTGTGATAACAAGGGACTGGTTTTCTTGGGGTCTACAACAACAAAAGACTTAGAAATGAGGCAGCAGAGAAATGTGTAAACGTGTAACAGGGGAATAAGAGTGTGTTTGCTAGTGGAGCTTGCCAAGATGTATCCCCAAAATTCTTTTTGATGAAAGGTGTGTGTACATTAATATTTCTTTTTGTTTGGTTGATTTTTTTGCCCTAGCATAACTATATCAAGAAGGCTATGTGGCCAAAATTTTACGTATGGGTCTGGTCTATGAAAGAAAGTTTTTCTGTCAGTATAATCTCTCAGCTGAGCTGGGGAAAAAGAATCACACACCCTAACCTCATATATCTGTCCACACAAAATGCAGCTCTAATTTTGGCTTAGCTAGAGTCATTAAAGTAGGCGTGGTAGATACACTGGTGGAAAAACTCCTTTAGTATCTTGTTTTGCTAAAACAGTTCTGCCAGCAGAGCAAATTCACAGAATCTCTTTAGTGGAGAGAAGCAGGTTTATAATACAGCTAATTGTGAAACGTTCACTGTAGGAAAATCGAATATAAACTATATTACTAGTCAGTGATATGTGCCTTGGAAAGCAACATTCCCAAAAGCACTAAGGAGTTCCAGTGAACACCAAATTATCTATGAGCACCTCACGTACTGCTGTGATTAAAAGGCCTAATGCAATCCTTGAACGTATGGACTGTGAACTACAAAATTAGAGAGGATTTACATCAGACGCTGAAGAAATTATGAAGTTCTACCAGAGCCAGGATAATATGTGTAATAGTAAGGACGATTAATCATAGCAATAGCCTAACGAGGGATGTGATGATATCTCTGTAATTCAAAATACGTACACAAGAGCAGTTGTTTTCACCTAAAATATGTACTCTAGTTCAACAAAAAAAGCCCCAACATTTTCATGCAAGTCAAACCAGTGTGTTATGCTCATTCTGTCTAGCTTTAGAAATGGAACTGAACACCAGCACTGGACTATCTACTTTCCAGGCTTAAAGGGCACCTCCTGCAGTTTTCAAAAAATCCAGTAAGGAGTTAGATATATATGCCTTAATTATAGGTGGCTAAAAATTAGACGTGTAAGTCTGAGTTAGCCATTCGAGCTTCCCAGTATGATCAATAGCGAGAAATAAGCATCAGAAGGTGGCTGTTCATCTCAGCTGAAAATATACACCTAAGACAGAACAAATGAATTGCCCTCTGGAGGTCTCTCTTCTCTTACTGTGAATGGAACCTGAAGGAGTAGCTTCCAATTTTTAGGCAAGTTCATTAAGACAGATGAATCCCTTCAGAGATTTAGATTCGGCAGAGTGAAGGGCTTTAAGATTTTGCATCTTAAATATTTACTTTGCTTTAGCTTTTTTTATAGGATACGAGATCTTATGCTCTCATCAATAAGGAAGATACATAAAGATGTATTATTTCATAGTAACTTGCACTGATTGCTACCATTCACCTCTCATTGCAGCAGTATCTACATCACAAACCCACATTCATAATTTTCTCTCTCAGTGACATAGACACTGAAGATTAAAGGCTTGATTTAAATCCCATTAAAATGGGAGAGACTTGTATTGACTTTAATGGGATTTAGATTGAGTGCAGAGGAGGCTGATTGCTGAACTGCTGTCAGGTTTGAAGTACAGGGGGTATTAAAGGGCAAACTAATAATGCTTCTGTTAAATGTTAAGTATCCATTCTTCAGAGAGACTTGCCAAACTGGTCACTAAGTCTCATTCAGGATGACTAAAGTAACTCAGTGAGCAATAAAGAAAATTATGAATATAATTGCCAGTTGTCTTCATGTCTTCTAATCTTTGTTACTTTCCAATAAAGTAAGATAGTGTTCAAGACATGATGTGTTTACTAGATACTAATAACAATTTGTTTTATAAGGTACTTTTTGCCATCTGATACTGTCAAGGAATGTCTGTGTTCTACTGATGCATTCTTTGATCAATTTACAGGCCAATGAAAACATGTAGGGCTCTGTTAAGCCTACCAGTTGTGACTCCTGTGGACTCTAAGCACCTATATATCTGGAAAGTCCCTTGGTACCTGCATGAAGTGAAGAGAAACCCAGTTCGAGTTGATGGGTGCCTACGCTCCATTGAGCGTATGGACAACATAGGGTTCAGTCCATTATATGGCTGGGGGCAGGACATGGCTCTCATGAAATAGAAAGTTGCAGCTTTGGTTTTCAAGTCCTTTTTTTTATAAAGAGCTTTGAATCCATACTTGCTATTTGACATAAACACTGCCAAAGTAAAGATGCAGGGACAGTCTTCATTTGCTGTTAAAGCTGAATCACTGTGCAGGGATGAAGGTAAGAGGCAATGGCACGAACTGATACATCAGGAAACACTTTTTTACTGTGAGAGTGACCGTGCACTGAAACAGGTTGCCCAGAGTGGTTGTGGAATCTCCCCCATTGGAAACATTTAAAAGCCATCTGGACATGGTGCTGGGAAACTGGCTGTAGGTGGCCTTGCTTGAACAGGGGCGGTGGACCAGATGACCTCCAGAGTCCCTTCTAACCTTAACAATTCTGTGATGAAAGACAGTCTGTGGGGTAATGGAGTGTCAACCAGGTCCCTGATTCTGAATCCCTGTGAGAAGAGAAATTAATGGAATGAGGGCATCCTGGCTTCAGCTCTGTTCTGCTGGGACTGCTCAACCACTTTTTGTTAATACCCTATGGGATTATACCGGTGCTTGATGCATAGGACACAACACAAACTCCCTTGGGGAGCCCTTGTGTCCCTGATCTACTGAACAAGGTGTTTTCTTTCCTGTACTGTCTCTGGCTGCATGAATCTTGTGGTCCTTTCTGCACAGTTGTCCAGCTTCAACATGGAGAACAGAAGGCACGATCTTCTCTGGCTATGTTATGGCCTTTTGGGAAGTGGGGAATCACTCATTTTGTCTCTGTTCTCTCAGACTAAGATGCTTCACATTATCTTCCTGTGTTCACCGCATGTGAAGAGTATCTCACTGACTTTTCTGGGATTGATTTGTAGTGTGCTATCAGGTATTATCAGTACCTCTGTCATGGTTTTGGCCGGATTGGCCAATCAGAACGACAGATGGCCCTTCCCCATCTCTCTCCTCAGAGAGGAGAGGAAGAGATAAGATTTACGAGTTTAGAAAAAGAACTAAACTACTTTAATGAAAATAATAATAAATAAGGAAATAAGAAATAATAAGAAAATAAAAAAAAAGTATACAATATATACAAAACCGTATCCAGCTCCCAGGATGATGATTGCGTCACCAGCAGACACAGGGAAAGTCCCAGACTGGAGTCAGCGACGGACAGGAGCCGAATCCCGGAACTAGAGTCAGGAGTGCTCGGATCGCGATTGAAGGCAGACAAACAGACAGGGTCCTCCTCAGACGTCGGCCATTGAAGAAAACGTGAGCCAGAGCCCCCTTGCCCCTTTGATCCCTTAGCTTTTATACTGAGCGTGATGCAGATGGGATGGAATACCCTGTTGGTCAGTTTTGGGTCACCTGTCCTGTCCGCTCCTCCCTATAGGTGTGACCCCTCTACACTTCTCTGCTTCCAACCCTCTAACGGGGCAAATAGCAAAGTTAGCTGACCTTGGTTGTTATAGCAATAAGTATAAGCAAGAGCCTCTGTGCATACCATTCCTTGGCATAATCAGGTCTTATCACTCTGAGAGGGAACAGTTTCTGAACAATATGTTGTTAATTTCAGTCTTTAGTCAGTTAGAAGAGGCCCAGCTAAAAAGTAAAATCACAAATCAGAAAATTGGTTCTGCTTTACCTCAAACCAGGACAACCTCCATCATACCTATAGGATGCTGATGTCCCTATCAATTAAGGTTATACCTCAGTTAGTTAAATCGGACCATGGGCTATTTCCTAGTTCTGAAGATTAGTGGCAGAGGTGGTCCAGCATCCAAGCTGCTTAGAGTTAGCCCTTCTCTACAGATTTGTCTTGAAGAGAGCTAGTATGAGCAACCCAAAACATGTCCAGGAAAGCTAATACATAGGTAGTAACAAGTGGCTATCATTAAAAGGTCTAACGTTTGACCCCCGCTCTCTGTTTCTCTCTACTTAGTAGTATAGATGTAGCTATATGCTACATTTAGACACATAAACTAAATGTGCCTGTAAGCATTTGCCAACATGGAGTGGCCTACATCCATAGAGCTGAATTCCCTTAGCCCTCAACTAGTGTGGCTACACCATGTCTATGTGGAGTCCCTGACCCACGCTAACATCTAGGAAGCGTTTGGAAGATTCCTGATTTGCATGGGCCAAAACTGTGATGGGGACCTACTAATAATTTACAAATTTACACGTACTGAGTATTATAGGGATTTTAGTTCCATGCTTGGAGGAGACAATGAACACCTATTCTTTTCTTTTTTTGGTGCTATTCCATTAACGTGAAAGTAAACATTAAATGTTCTGCATGTGGGACATTCTCCTGTTCCTGTGCAGTTGATCTCTAGTCATGCTGCAATCAAGTCCACGTTATGTAGACAGAAGATCAGGATATCATTCAGGATTTAAAAACTGAATCTTTGATGAATATTCAAAATTCTCTTAAATCTCCCATAATTAAGTTTCCGGGCAGAAAATGAATCCATGTGGAAGCAATCCATGGCCAGTGACGATTGTGTGATTTTTCAGGAATTCTGAGGAACAGCATAATTCTCTGTTGGCTGCCTGGACTGGGACAAAGCTGTGTGTAATGTGTAGCCTGGCTGGTAATGGTCCTCTGCCTTTGGAGTAGGAATGCTGTCTGCTGCTTGTGGACTGCTCTGCAACACTGTTGAGAGACCAGATGTCAGCATAGATAGGACATTGCTGGCTTTACCAATGTGATGATAAGAGTGTAGTTTCCCTTGGTTGCAGGGGTAGATTTTCTCAGAGGTTTCGCATGGTGTTCTGGAGAGATGTGCAGGCAATATATGTACTGACTACATTTGGGATTTGGGACTGAAAATACCCATTATGTCATACCGTCAAATTAAGTTAGTTATCATATTTAAAAGAGTCCAATGAACGAGTATACCAAGAAGGCATAATGGTCTCCACAGTTCTTGTTAAAATTTTAATAAAGTTAAATAAGTTTACTTAAAGAAAAAGAACCCATATCTGCAATTCTAGGTTTGAAATTTAAGACCTGCTTTATTGTTTATTTTGTTTTAAAGTTGGAAGAAGAGAATATATGATACTGGAAATTAAATTGAACTTAAATATTTTTGTGGAGGCCCAAGATACTAAAAACTCCAGCAAATTCTAGAAAATCTTCTAAGTGCAGAAGAACAAATAGACATGAATACAAAGACAGAAATCCCAGTTGCAAGGCAATCTTTCACATGACATTCAGGTAGACTCAGTCTTATTTACAGTTTGTTTGAGGAAAAGTAAAAGACTTTTTCCATCAGCAATTTTAGATTTGTGGGTATCTGTACCAATGTTAGCATAGATGCATCTTCGCTGTCTATGCCAGATTAAAAATATGAATTTAGAACTTATTCACAAGTTGCAGCTTAGTGAATTTCTGCTTTTATTCATACGCAACAAGAAATACAAATAGCAATCCAAAATAATTTGATATCTGTTTTAAATAATTCTGATGACTGACTTGCAATGACCTTACCCTCCTAGTTCTAAATAAAGACTTGAATAGATACCATTCAGTCACAGAAAACAAACCCAGCTTTTTCGAGATGACTTTTATAATGTGTTGATGAGGCATTTTCTTTCTGCTGAAGATAGATTTCATTGGCGTTTTTTCTTTACATTCAGGGCTTTGCATAATTTAGCAAGAAAAGGAAATCACGAATGCACTCAATGCTAACTGGCGACTGCTTCATGTCAAATGCAGACTTTGGAGTAGGAATGAGAATCCAGCTTCCCACATTTGTGAGTGAGTGCCCTAATTGCTGCTGAAGGGTAATCAGATTTCTGCTTGTTCTCCAGACTAATCAATCTTGGCTGCATTTTTAATTTTCGTATAGCGGCACAGATGAACAGCAGGGGCGGATAATCTTTGCCTCTTAACACTAGCAGCCTGCAGCCTGATGCCTGGTGTAATTTTTAGAGGTGAGAAAAGGCAAACTGGCATTTAAAAACAGCCCCCCCCAGCTTTTTGGAAGGTACTGTATCTGTTGAGTTATTCTATAAGGGGCTTGAAGGGAAAAAGACAGTGAATAAACTTTTTTGAATAGTAAATACCCTTTTTTTGCATAGCACATACCTTGGGTTTGAATTTTAGAAGGAAGATGGTCAGGACTGCTGTATTCTTCATGGAGTTTATGTCTTAGAAGTGTGTTATGTGTGCACAGAGTCTACCTGCCAGTCTGAGCTTCTTGGAAAACAGGCATAATTTAAAATCCCACTTATGTATAAACATGAGATGTACGCTGGGCTGCTCAGCTGTGCCAAAATGGTAACAGTCTTGTGCATGCTTAGAAGCAGACTATCACAGGAGATGTGGGACTGTATCCAAAATGTCACTACGAACGTAGACTTGTTAAGTTGGTCAATAAACGGTTGGGGGGAGGTCTGTGGGAGATGACCCAGAGACCTCAGGGAGGTTTCTCACCACCCATCACACTGAGCACATCAACTATGGCATGCAAAATGGGACACCGGGGGGAGCAGGCAGACTGTAGGACACTTCCAATTATTCTAGTCACCTGTGTTTAGGCAATTGAAAACCACCACTTGGGCTTTAGCACGGTTGATACTTGATTGGAGTATCCATTAATGTATCTGTTTTGTTCCTGATTTCTAGCATAGCTCAAAGTACCGAGTTATGCTATGCATACAAAACCATGGATCTAGATTTGGCTCTTAATCCTTGATCTTGTAAGGTATTTTCACAGCTTCTTAAGACAAATGGTTTAAAAAACCTCTGATTTTAATCCAATTATTCCCATGTCTAAAATGATTCATGTTCTTAAGGCTTCCTACAACAAAACATAGGCCTAGTCTGACTTGTTCTTCCTCTTTCAATTTTTCTTTTAAGTATCCTAGATGATGGTTGACACTAGAACCAGGAATCCAGACACATTGACATCAAAAGCAATTGTAATATGTATGTGGCAACAAGGGTGGGGGGCAGAGTGGAAGGAAGAGGAGCACTTTGAAGATGTCATGATAACTCGGGCATGTTTAGATTCAGTAAGTAGGTGTGCCTTTTTCTGTATCCTGCTCATCTGCAGACTAGGATGTTTGAAGAGAAGGAAAAATGAAATGTTATTTCCAGTAAAGGGGAGGAGACTTAACAATGGCAAAATCATTATGAAAAAACAAACAGTGGAGAGAACATTAGAATTTTTAGCCAGGGAACAACTGAAAAAAAGTGTATGCATTTGAAATAAAGAGGAAAATTTCTGCATTTAACTGTTTTCCAAAGCACAGATGTTTATAATTTATTTGTGGCTGACTTCTATAAGAGCTGTTATAATATATATAAGGCTGGAACTGAATGATATTGTCCCCTATCAGTTTGGTTATTTGTCAGAAATGTGATTGAAATTAACTGGAAATTTAACTTACATTTGCAAATACAAAATTTGGTTGGTCGTTGTTTAGGTGGTAACAGATAGATCAGGACCCTGGCCATCTTGTGAGATTTTGGCAACGGTGTCTCACAGGCCCCATGTGCTGAGGTGGTCTCTGGTGTATCACAGAACCAAACCCAGGGAGACCAACCCTCAACCTTTGCCTACCGTGACAGCCTATATAGTCCTAATAAACCCAAATCACTCATGGAGAAGGTGCATCAACAAGGGTTTGATACAGACTCTACATCAGGTCCGGTAAGGGTATGGGAGAAGCCGTATCCCAAGTGGATCTCAACCACAAAATTGGCAGTGACGGTCAAAAGGACACACCGCTTAGTGACACATTTTTAATGATAGGGCAAAGGCACGTTAAAGGCCAGGAACTGTCATTTTGCACAATGACAAGGACCACCTGTAACTGCAGAGAGTTTCTTCCAGCTGTACTATTCTTCAAACCTTCCAAGCCCACTGGCAGGGTGAGGACAACCAGAAGTTGCCACAATCACTGCTGGAGAAGTTGTGCACTTAGCTCCAGCAGTATGGATATCCAGTAGGACGATGAGGAAGGGACACAGCTAGTTCAAGACCAGTTGGTAACTATAAGAGTAATTTTTAGTTTGCAGATGTTTTCAGGGCTTTATCCACACAAAAAGAAAGGAAAAAGTGATTCTACTTTTTTTCTGAAAGTTGAGGGCTTGTCCCATAATCCAGATCATGAAGCTGTAACTTCAATATATTACCCTTGTCTGAGATGATCTCAACTCCTGCCACTCATCTAGCCTAAAAACTATGTTTGGAATTATTCTCATAACCTTTCGTTCTCCCAGGTGAATTACTATTGAAGTATTTAATAGAAAATGAAACAATGTCAAGAAGAGACACTGAGAGAAAGTCTCAGAATACCCCAAGCATCTAGAGGTAAGGCATTTAAAATATCAAAATGTATTTAAAATTATTTGTCCAACTACTGCACATATACATACGCATATAAATTTCTGTGTTGGGGGTGGTAGTTCTGTGACACAACTTGGAAAATATTCACTTTGGATAGTGCAAGACCAACCTTTCCTAATTTCGTGCAAAGTATTGCCAATTTGAGCTTGGGCTGAAGAGAGGCATTCACTGAGTTTCAGTGGTCTGTTTCCCCCCAGTTGTTTGTTACCACCTTTATACCATTTGCTGCCCTTTATCCAGCCAGTAAAGTGATTTGTGAGTACTCCCGAACTCATTTCAGGAAGAATTACTTGCACTGATTTCTTTAGTTTAAGCAGTTTACCTGGTTTGCTTTGTCTGAAGTGGATTAGGAAACACTAATATAAACTGTTCTTCTAGCAGAATTGTAGAAATGCTAAAATCTTCACAGTGCCTTCCGTAGCAAGCCCTCCCTCAAAGGCGGGCAGGGCAGTGATCTCCAGGGACAACTCCTCAAAGCACAAGAGGACCATCCGGATGTGCAGGAAACAGCAGGTGTGGCAGGCGGCCAGCTTGGGAACAGGGAACTCTTGACCGAGCTCAAACACGAAATGGAAATACACAGAAAGTGAAGGCAGGGACGGACGGAGGAGGAGTATGGAAAGCACTGCTTGAGCTTGAAGGGATGAAGTTAGGAAAGCCAAACCCTGGCTGGAGTTTAAACTGACAAGAAAGACAGCTAGAAAAACTTCTGTAAGTACATTGGGAGCAAAAGGAAGACCAATGAAAAGGCAGATCTGCTGCTGAATGGGATGGATGATTTGATGATGAAGGATGTAGAAAAGACAGATTGACTCAGTGTCTGTTTTGCCTTGATTCTTACTGGTGAGGTCTGCTTTCAGGCTTCACGAATCTCTGTGGCAGAGTCTGGGGGAGAGAAATGCTACCCATGACAGAGGGTGCTGGAGTTAGAGACCATTTAAGCAAATTGGACATACACAAGACCACGGGACTGGACAGAACATATTGAAGATTGCTGAGGGAGCTGGGTTTTGTAATTGTGATGCTCCTCAGCACCATCTTCGAAAGGTGGTAGAGAGTGCGGGAGGTTCCTGAAAACGCGAAAAGACAAATGCCATGTACATCTTCAGAAAGTGCAAGAAAGAGGATCTGGGAGACTACAGGCCAGTCAGTCTCACCTCAGTCTATGGGAAAGTTATGGAGCAAATCCTCCTGGAGACCATTTCCAGGCACATGGAGGACAAGAATGTGATTTACCAAGGGCAAATCATGCCTGACCAAGTCTGATTGCCTTCTGTGATAAAATGACTGGCTATGTGCACAAAGGGAGAGCCGTAGGTGTCCAGGAGTCTTGAAAAAAGAGGAAGGGATCTCTGGAGGTACTGGCATGTAGACAAGAGGCATATAAAAAGGCAAAAGAAAAACATACCACATAACTTTTCTAGAACCTATTAATGTTTTTTTTTTAATACATGGAACTACTTTATTGACAGATTTCACGTATCAGAAAAGATGAGGGGTTTTAGTTTGCTAAATGTATTATTTGGAGATGAGTAAGTGCTTATGTTTCAGTTTATTCTCTGTTTTTCTTATCAGCTAATTGCCACATCATCCTAGTAGTTAGTAACAGTTATCACTACAGGTATTCTGTTCTCAGGATCTCAGAGTTTCTGCATATGCACACCATTTATTTCAAAATAAAACATTCCAGGTTTAAAAAAAGCTGTCGTTTTAGGACTTTAACTGCTGAAGCTGCAAAGTCGAGGCATACCTCACTATAGCTGGAGGTGTGAGAAGGAAAATACAGATTATGTTTCAGAAAATATGACAACGTTTTAAAATCGTAGTACAGAGCCTGATTTTAGTTTTGTCATTTTTGTATGATTTTAAACTTATATCCATGTAAACAACAACAACAACAAAAAAACCCAACATATTTTGCACCTGTAAATAAGGCTATTGTATTTTGTATTCCTCTTCAATGTAAAATTCAAGCTCCACACGGAAGCTCAGGTGCAGGGTTAGGTAAGATGTTGACACACTGAGGGAATGAGAACTAAGGCTCACGGCTCTGTTGCAATTAAGCAAATCTGTCTATAGAGCAGCTGTAAGACGGCACCAGTGGTATTCCCTGAACCAAATATGAACATCTACATCTGAGATATTCCGCTTAAGCTCCCTCCACTGCTAAAGTATAAATTTTATTGTTGGACAATAGAAAGCCTCCTCTGGTGTTCTAATACAGATCCCCAAAATAGGGAAAATGGACCTCAGTCTGAGGGCGCCTCTTTTTCTCCACTGGCAAAAAAGCAAGCCTAGTATGACTATCCTGAATGTAGGTATCTGTACGGCAGACATCTAAAGTTAGTGGAGGTGAATTCCACGTGGTGCGTCTGGTCTCTGTCACCGTGCCAGTCTGCCACGCAGCCAGTGCTGAGAAAACAAGTTGGCATGAAAGGCTAACTGGAAGAGTGCTAGTGTCACACATCAAAAGGACAACTGGGATTTGCAACCCCTGAAATTACGTTTGCAGAGGTGCCGCAGGAAACGTACGTGCTGGCAGCCTAGTATGTAGGGCCAAGAAAAAGAACGGAATGATACTGAGCCCTTTCCTGGGATCAGACAGCGAGGTAAGTTGTAGCCTTCAGATATGTGTCCAAACATGCACGCTGAAAGCATCTTCTTGCCACAACCAGAATAGAAACAAACACAATACCGTATGAGAGATTTTTCTTTCTTTTTTTGTTTTTTCCTCTCATTGCCTCCAAGCAGGCAAGAAGTCTAAATAACAAAGTTGCCAATTTTTTCTTACAAAGGTGAAAACATATTTTAAACATGAACAATTAGTAAATTTTATTAAAAAGACTACCAATGACCACAACTACCTTTCAATAGAAATAAAAATTGTTTTCATGTCTGACACTGGTCTTGGGCATGCTGTTATGAAGGTGTAGCTGTTGAATGCCACGGATTTGTGAGTTTAACTCCTCAGTTCAACAGCACAACATTCCTATATGCCTTTGTCTGCTTACATGATGGTGGTACTGCTGTGTGGTGGTAGGGATGCTTTCACTGCTTTCTGTACAAAGCAATGGTTAGTAAATCCTTTTGAGTTTCTTTGCTCTCATTAAGCCTGTGCTGGTCCGTTTCCAGATGGTCGAAGTGGCAGGATGCTTGATTCATCTGAGAGCTTTTGCCGTTCAGTCTGTGCATCTCTTAGTTGTATGCACAGTACTGTACCTTATCATCCAACATGATACGTGTATACAGTTAGAAGAAATATTATTAAAAGAAATATGAATGATAACTAGGACCTGCTTAGAAATTTTTTACTAGATGTTGAAAAAGCTACAGTTCTCCAAAGAAGACAGAGGGTTGTATCTAAGAAAAGAAGCAGTCTGGATGTAAGAGAAAGCAGGACAAACAAATCATAAATAAGACATACTTATGAGTGCTATCAGTGAACAGCATAGAAGCCAGTACATAAAGAAAATTAATGAAAGAAGATTAAGGAATGGAAGAAGAAGCCTGTAACTGTCTGTGTTAAAGTATTCTCTGAGTAGATGCAAACAAAACCAATATTAACAATCATAAAGGCTAGATGACCCTAACAGAATTGTAATGGCTGACATGGAAAAGGCAAAAGCATTCCATAAACGTTTCAGTTCTGTATTATGGACTGTGGAGGAAGATTAATGATGTCTTCCTGTTGGGTGATGATGATTTAAAATCCTTCAGTGGTACTAAGGATAGCTAGCAGGTGTAAGACGTCGCATGATTTTAAGTTAGCAGTTCCAATAACCTTGCAAGCAAACCCTTGTCAAGATTAGTGTTGCGATGAGTATAAAGAGCCTCTGGTGTTGATTTTCAAGAAGCCTTGGAATCTCCAGGGGACTGGAGAGAAGCTAACACTGTGCCATTACTTTAACACAGAAAATGGATAAAAAGCAGACCTGGATAATGCAGGCCTGGCTGCCAGACCACACTATTAGGCCAAATAATGGATGAGTTTGCATACACTGATTAATAAATATTAAGAAAGCTGTATAGAATTAATTTCAATCAATGAACAGATCTTTGCAAAGTTACTATATATTTTGAATGAAGATCCAACTGTGCTTGGAGAACTGAGAAACTTCTGATAGAGGTTTGAGTTGGCACTGCGTGACATCTTCATTAACAAGCTACCGAAAAACAGGTCAATGTAGTACACATTACATTGACGAAAAACTGTTCATCTCCATATGTAATTGTAAATAAGAGTTTATCTGTGTCTTGTTTAATTAACTATGTTTTCCATGAGATGCCAGAGGGGCTAATGACTGGGGAAAGGGACATAACATTTTGTCTGACATAATATGGTGATGACACCCGGATAACAGGAGTGAAAAACTAAGAGACAGATCAGCAATAAAGAGTATCCATGGACACTGGGTAAGCAAGAAAAGACAAACAAATGACATTTCTGTACAGCCAAATAGCGGGTCTAGCATATAGGAACAAAAATGTAAGCCATAAAAACAGGAGAAAGGACTTTCCTGTGAAGTAATGATTCTGAAGAGGGCATGTTATAACCCTTTATTGAGACCACGGAGACAAAAAAAGGGCAAATGTTATCCTTAGGTGTATCCACTGGACAGGAGCAGAAGGTTAAGTCATTGCTGCATTTGGCAGAAAAGCAATTGCTACTGGAAGAGTGTGTCCAGTTTTAGTGCTCAGAATTCATGATGGATGTGAATAATTTGGAGAAGGGTCAAAGAAAAGCCATGGGAATATTAAAGACCTGGAAAGTCTCCAGGAGTTCAATCTACTTCGCTTATCAACATGATGACTCAAGGATAACTGGCCACAGTACACAAAAGCAGGACAAATAGCAAAGGGGTGTTCCATGCAGCAGTCAGAGGTCTGACAAGCTCCTCTGTCAAAAAGGTGAAGCTAAAAATACAAACAAAAAATAGCACATTTTTTTTTCTTAACAATTCGTGAAATTAGTGGCTAAACTCACTCACTGAAGAGGTGTGGCATCACTGGCAGTTTTTAAATCTGGATCGGACATTTGTCTAAAGACAAGTTTTAATTTTCAAGGGGGCTACTTATCCTGAAGCAGAAATAACGCTGTGAAACTCTGTGGACTCTGTCATTGATGGGATCAGACTGGATAACGATATTTGAGCCCTTCTGCCCTTTATCTATGACTGTAGAGATATGTACATTCTTAACTGTGCTCTGAGAGAGCTGGTATCTGTATCTGTATGGCATGACATAGGAATGATGCTACCTTAGATCTGATAAGCAGTAGAGCCCTGTTGTTCTGGTGATGAGCTCAGGCTAATTAACCATGTCATGCACAAGGGCCAGTCAATCATCTGTGGTAATGTGTCTACGCTGCTTCCCTTTGTGGAGCTGGCGCTACACAAACCAGGGTTGTGCAGCTGTTTGATGTATGTACAGTTCAATATAGATTCTAAGCAAGTACGTTTTCATGTAGCAAAAAAATGGTTGCAATAAAGTGCTTGTCTCTTTAATGAAGGTGAAGTCATTAGTTTAAGTTGCATTGTGGTATTTTAAACTGTTTTATGTATCTGGACGCCAGTGATAGCTGAGACGTCACAGGGTGTCTGGTTCCTTTAACATATTAGCCACACTATGACACACTAGTCCTGGTTTTCTTAGCTGTTTTTTGGCTCTGATGATAGTGATGTTCCTACTTGTATCATTTAATGAGAAACATTGAACAGAGGATTTATTGTAATGTTATTTATACTGAGAAGAGGAAATAGATGACAAGAAAATGGATAACCCTCCTGTGAAAAACTGGGATATAGCAAAAATCTGATGGAGACCTTTTCGTGGTTGTTTGTAATTGTTTATCATCTGAGTCAGTAGGTGAGTCATTGCACCAGAACCTCTCTCACTCTTTATTTACTCCAAATAAATATTTGCAACATGCAAGTAATTATTTGCATTACTGGATCTCATCCCTGGAATTTTACAGGAACATTTTCTGATTCATAGAATCATAGAATCATAAAATGGTTTGGGTTGGAAGGGACTTTAAAGATCACCTAGTTCCAACCCCCCTGCCCTGGGCAGGGACACCTCCCACTAGACCAGGCTGCTCAAAGCCTCATCCAGCCTGGCCTTGGACATTTCCAGGGATGGGTCATTAACAACTTCCCTGGGCAACCTGTTCCAGTGTCTCACCACCCTCACAGGAAAGAATTTCTTACTGATATCTGATCTAAATTTCCCCTCTTTCAGTTTGAAACCGTTACCTCTTGTCCTATCATTACATTCCCTGATAAATAGTCCCTCCCCATCTCTCCTGTAGGTACTGGAAGGCTGTTATAAGGTCTCCTTGGAGCCTTCTCTTCTCCAGGCTGAACAACCCCAACTCTCTCAGCCTGTCCTCATAGGAGAGGTGCTCCAGCCCTCGGATCATCTTCGTGGCCCTCCTCTGGACCCATGCCAACAGGTCCATGTCCTTCCTGTACTGAGGACTCCAAAGCTGGACACAGTACTCCAGGTGGGGTCTCATGAGAGTGGAGTAGCAGGGCAGAATCATCTCCCTCAATCTCCATAATACCTGGGTGTATATTATATATTCTGCCTTAAGCAAGGGTTTCCTAGATGTTATAGTCACTTGGAAGTTTAAAGCATCTTTCTAAAAAGGTTTCCCCAAATAAACAACGCCAATACATAAATATGCAATGAAAACTAAGAATTAAAATCACAGCTCTCTCACTAAATGCAAGTGCAGAAACACTTTAATAAGCTGAAAAATAAAAAGGAATTGCATAAAAAGTAGAGAGGAGAGAAGGCTGAGGATGGGTATAAAAACGGTGAAAGCACATGTGGGTTAAATCAAGGTCGGCTAAGGAATTTGAATCTAAATTTTAGGTCCCTCATGAATCAGTCTTCCTAAAGTAAGTGCTTCTGTCTGCCTACAGAAGTTTGGTTCAGAGCAGTATGGTGGGTTTTAAAAGAAACCTCTTGATTTTCTTCATTTGCTGGGATTTGGTTTGTTTCTTAGAGTGATTTCAGTGGTTTCAAAGGAGATTAAATCCATCTCCATTTGAAGTGTCCTCCAATGTCTGACGGTGATATTACTGTGTGAACCTATGGAGTCCACACCATCACATAGTGCCCAAAGCATATCCAACAGACATGTGGCAGTAGAATGCCACCGAGAAATCCTGTGGCACCCCAAAGTGGTTTTTATGCTATATTAAGGGCCACGTGCCATGACTGCAAGGGCTGCTGTGCCTTTTAAAATCTGATAACTATGAGCTACAGGATATAATCTGCATAGGAACTAGCTGCATCAGAAACTGTTCCCTCCTGTCTTTTTTGTTCAAGCAAGTCTTTCTGTTGTAGTTTCTGCAACTGAGTAAGCTGCCCACGTGGCAGCCCCAAGAATAGATTTCCAAGGTCCATTCCCTTCCCTGAACACAGCTCCTTTGGATACTGTTTAGTCCAGCACTGTGGATCTTGTCCCTCACACACAAACAAGAAGCTATTTCTTCAGGCCCAGAACCTCCAGTTGTGGACTGCGTTCAAAGCAGAAGCCATGACAAGGACACCAATTCTGCTTGTCTTCTGCTTCAGAGAAAGAGAGATCCCAGAGGACAGATCTTTGAAAGACGTGTCCTGCTGGGATAGGATTAGTTACTGCTGATACTGCAGCCATAGGATTAAGTTTCCATTCCTCACCTATTGTGTCTCACAATCCGTGCTGTCCAAACTCAAGAGTGGGAAGGTAGTTTGGGCAGCAGGCACCACAGTCTCACTTGGATACAGCATGAACAGCAACAGAAAGAAGGGTCTGTGCAAGAGATCTTGTATATGCAATAGTGGTTGGGGCAATGATGCATTTTGATTTACGTGGGACAGAAATAAGGACTGACTAGCTTAGAGGTTAGGCTTCTACTTTTCCAAGACTTTTGACTTTGACTCACATGATGCCCTCGTGAATACCCTGAAGAATATTTATCTAAAAAGTAATCACTATAAGGTTGTTCTAAACTCACATGGTTTTGAAACCATCCTGAAAGAGGCGCTATCTCTGTCAAGCTGGTAGACCATTTCAAGTAATACCTCGCAAGGATCATTTGCAGACATGGTTCTGTTCAGTATTTTTACCATTAGCTTGGACTGATTATAGATTTTTGCATATGAAACAGAATATGGAAGCACACTGGGAGATGGTATTAGAATTCAAAACTGTCTTGATGAATGAGAGACCAGTAAGGTGGTCTGCAGTCAACAGCATGAAGCTTTGTAAAGGCTAGTGTGCACTTCTACGAGGAGGAAAGATCAGCGGGTGGTAATGGGTCAACGTGCAAAGATTATTTAACATTTTTAGCGTTGCAAAAAGAGAAAAAAATCATTCTGGGACACACTGAAAGGAGATTCATATGTATGATAAATATTTTGTAGAGTTCCAGTGTGAGATAACTTCGATTTTAATTTCTGTCAAATATTGGGTAGTAGCTTGTCAGTGTCTATTGTGTGCCTATTGCAGCAAAATAAATCATAATCTTAAGTACTTACATTGCAGTTGCAGCTGCAAATCTATAAACCTGTAGAAGTCTGGTGGTGTTTTTAATGTGGTGTATATTTTAAGGAATAATTTAAAAAGCATATTGATATAAATGAGGAGAAGCAACTGACACGCCTTGTCAGGTGGGGAGCCTTGAAGAGAAAATTCTTAATCGAAGCGGACAGCGTGTTCCCTCCTCATGTTTAATTACTATTAAGGAATGCATCTGCTTATCTTCATTAACTGTACTTGACGTCTGTATATAAGTATGATGTGTGTTTCACAACTAACTTCCTGCTTTTCAAGAAGCCCAGCAAAATCAAATGTTTCTGAACAGCAGAATTATTGCTTCAAGGTCACTCTAAATGCGTACAATGGTTAATGGGACAAAATGGAGGAAAGTGTATACATTACCACTAGTGTCACCTTGCAGATAAGAAATTCTTTTGCTTCTCACCCTCCGAAAGATGCAATAGGTTCATATTATTTAATCGGGTTATAGAAAAAAATTGTTCAGAAAATCTCAAGAGATCATGGCTTCATATTTACCATACAATGAATTAATGCAATGAGAGACACGATCATAAATTAATCCCCGCTGAAGGATATAAAAGGATAGACAAACCCCAGATATGCCCGTCTACAGAAAGAAGACATGCAGACTTCGAATATTTATTTTAAACTGAAAAATAAACATACCTACCTAGTATTATTAGCACTATACCTGACATGCATTTGCCTGAAATGAAATGAAATGAGATGAAATGAAATAAATTACTCGGTGGAATTCAACTCGTTCATCTCTCATAAAATCAACATGTCAACTACAGCGTATCTCTCCCATAGTACCCTTAAAAAAATTGCAGCCCTGAAGGGCCTTTTCTAAGAAAATCCTGTCAGTTCTCTTACACATCACCACATCTTTGCCTGGCAAAGTTCCATTGACTTCAGCTGTCCAACTATCCCACAAGGAAGTCAGCTTTGGTGCACTGTAAGACAAGCTTTCCAAAATGTCCACAGACTGTTGTTTTCATTAAGTACTTAATTCTTACTCAGTGCTGCATATCAAAACATCCGTTCTTCATTTATAATCTCCCAGTATCTTTTTAGTCAAAGAAAAGTGACTAACAAAAAGACTTGACTGGCACTGAAATAGAAACAGGTGAGGGCAAAAATGGGATCTCCAATTTTTTCTAACGCGGTAACCTGTCTGATCATATGCCCATTCTCCGACAGCGGCAGCTTTTCTAGGTTCAGATAGGAATTACATACTTGATAGAATAGATTACATTTGAATCACAAATTGCTGAATTTGGCAGAGACCTTTGGAGATCATCTGCTTCAACGCCCCACTCCAAGCAGGGTCACCTACAGAGGAGGGTGCTCAGGGCTGTGCCCCGTCAGGTTTTAGATATCTCCAAGGATGGAGGCTCCACAGAACTTTCGGGCAGCCTGTTCCAGCTTTCCACTAAATAATGTTCTTTTTTATAAATGAAATTTCCTGCATTTCAATTTCTGCCTCCTGTCTGTTCACCAGGCACCACTGAGAGGCGCCTTGCTCTGTTTTCTTTACTCCTCCTGATCAGGTATTTATATACATCGATGAGATCCTCCCTGAGCCTTCTTTTCTCCTGGCTGAGCAGTCCCAGCTCTCTCAACCTCTCCTTATCTGTTAGGTGCTCTAAAAGAGCATTTAAGTAATGAAATACCTTAGAAACCAATATTGACAGTTCTTCTCTGATTCTTTCAAAGAAATACAATCAAATCCAGTTTATTTCCAAGCCATCTTTTACTTCACAAACATCACCGGTTGGAAATCACTTTGTTTTCCATTAGGAATTAGGAAATTTCTGAATATAAGCAAACAAGCAAACAACAAGCTTTTTTTTTTTTCCTTTTAATAAAGACAATGAATGGTGATGATCCTCTTCTACAGTCTAATGGTACAGTCTTGCCTTAGTAAGTAGTTACACATCACTTAGGATCCACCTGCGTGGGTGGAAGCAGACTGACACTAGCTGGCTCTACCCAAGATTTGAGTTGAATAGAAGTTAGCCTGGTCCACTCTGGAAGCCATGCAACTACCTCAGCCTGAGCTCTGCAGCTCCTGGCTTTCTACACTCAACCTTGTAGACATGCCTAATGCCTATTCAAAGTACTTGAGTACTATTTAATGGATTCCAGATCATAATACATCTTTCTAACTATACAAGTAAAAGATACACAAGGATTTAAAAGCCTTTTAAAATGTATGTTTATAAAACTCCTTAACAGAGTCAGTAAAAAAAGAGGAGTGATTTAGATCCACTTATTGTGGAGTTGACATGCTGAAAGAAATTCTGAGTGTTAAGATACTGATTTTACATGTAAATTCTGCTTTTCCTTCTGAAACACCCCCAAATACTCTACAAACTGACAAAGGATTTGGAAGGCTCCCATTTTCTAGCACTGAAATGCAGTCACCTCCAGCGTGAGACAGAGCAGATGTCTCCACGCAAAGTGTGAAACTGCAGACCAGGGCAGTATGCTCTTCTAAAGCACCCTGCAGTTGATGGGAAGAGAGAGGAACCGAGGAAGCAGATTGTAATTATTTAAATTGGAATTTGGCCAAGAGCCCGCGGTTGGCAATCCTGCTCTTTTGTAAGGGTGCCATGAAATGCGACTGTACTCCAGGTTTTACAACTCATTGGAAAGACTGGAGTAACCATGGTCAGACCTTGAGCAGTTGGAAAACTTGGCTATTTCTATGAAAGCCGTAAGCTCTGGAGTAGGCAAAAGCACAGTGGAAGTCTCAACAAATCATATATACTAGAAATTTCTTGTATTTTTACTTCCAACTATACCTTCTCTAGTTTTTCTGCTTCTTTCACTGTGACCAACATTGTGGCTTATGTAATGTATGTATATTTGTGTATGTACACACACAGATAAAAACACATATATGCTTAGACATGTTTATAAACAGAGTGTTTTAAATGCATTTGACATGTATATTAAATATTACAAATATAAATTTATTTTTCAGTCAAATACAAAATAATTAATGTTGAATTCTCCTGCATAAATTACATACATATGTAAACAATAAACAACTATCAAATGTCTTCACCTCTTTGTAACACATTGTTTTTCCTATGAAAACATCTGTAAATGAAATACCTCAGCTTGGGCGTGAACACTTTTATAAAGATCAAATGCTTCCAAGATACCCAAGAATGAGTTGCAAATATTAATGAGTTTGCCATATTCTTTGTCTGTTTGTTCTTTAACATGAAATTTGCATAAACAAATTTAACATGAGAACTTTAGTAGTTACTCCTACAGGATGTATCTTCATAACCTATGGAGGTGTGGTTGAAACAGAGTATCAATTTTGTGATTCGTTTCACATTTCACAGTCTGCTTCCATCTCCTATCAAAATTCTTAAATTTTGAGGGGAAAAAAAGAAGCTTTTCTGTTACCATTGTGATCATAAAAGTTACAAAATTCTAAGTTAGGAAATATTTCTATTACCATTTATTAAAGTAACAAAAGTATAGAATTATTTCATAACCTTTGCTCTTTGGAACTTCAGCTTTATGAATACCACTTAAAAATGCTTATACATATTTTAATTACATTTCATAATTTTGTCATTCAGTGTGAGCAGTGCATGATTTCAGTATTTCAAACTTTTATTATTATGAACTGATACTCAAGTCAGAAAATAACAAAAATATTTCTCAGGGCTCAGTGGATTTTATTATTAATGCTTATGAACCCAAAATTTAAAAACACTGACAAGAAAACACTGACAAGACTAAGTGGATGCCAGGGTTTTAATTATATTACTTTTGAATTAGCAGTTGCAAGCCAATAAACCATCTGACTGCTGGTGCTATGTAATACAGCAATCTTACCACTGCTGACTGAGAAGAAAGGTGACCAGCAGAACACAGAAGATTCATTTTGAGTCCTTTTGAGCCTCTTGATCTCCTGATGTGGACACCCATTCTGCAATTTGGATTAGAAATTTGAACAGAAGTGCACAGCATGCACATGGAGAACTTTTGGGCCTTCTTGAGCAGACTTCAAGAACACGATGGTCTGAGCAGCAGACTGCAGGAAGGTGCAGTAAGATGTGGCTCACTACATTCTATGGACCAGACCCAGTCATAGCTTGCCAGTTGGACCATCCTGCTCCACAAAAACCAGAGTGCCCAATCTACCCTTTTCAAGAGCGGTTAGAATCATAGAATTGTCTAGGTTAGAAAGGACCTTTGAGAGCATCGAGTCCAACCATCAACCCAACTCTGACAAAACCACCACTAAACCATGTCCCCAAGCACCATGTCTACCCACCTTTTAAATACCTTCAGGGATGGTGATTCAACCACTTCCCTGGACAACCTGTTCCAACATTTGATAACTCTTTCAGTTTCAGTTTTTCCTTATATCCACCCTAAACCTCCCCTGGTGCAACTTGAGGCGGCTTCCTCTAGTTTTATCACCTGTTACTTGGGAGAAGAGACGGACAACCACCTCTCTACAACCTCCTTTCGGGTAGTTGTAGAGAGTGATAAGGACTCCCCTCAGCCTCCTTTTCTCCAGACTAAACAGAGCCAGTTCCCTCAGCCGCTCTTCTTAAGACTTGTTTTCTAGACCCCTCACCAACTTCATTGTCCTTCCCTGGACCCGCTCCAGAATCTCAATGTCTTCCTTGTAGTGAGGGGCTCAAAACTAGACAGTATTCAAGGTGGGGCCTCACCAGTGCTGAGTGCAGCGGGACAGTCGGGGAGTGAGTCAGTGTTTGAAGAACATAAGGTACGTGTATATCCATGTTGCTACGTAAGTTCTAGTGTGTTTAGAAAACTGACAACAAGCTGCAGTTAATCCCCTAAATGAAAGAGCCAAGACTGCAGCAGATAAAACTGTGGATGAGACCAATAGTTAGAAAAGTGAATTGTGGCAAGGGAGTAAGTTAACTGGGCTGTGAAGATTATGGTCTACGTGTAGCAAGCTGTAGGATCTCAGAAGAAATATGCAAAAAATACTTCTTTGTAATGAGTGTTTGTTGAAGACTTCAGACCGTAGCATTGCTGAGGACCAAAGATGATGGGAAAGGAAGTGAAGAGGCCCTGGGAGATACTGAGTAGAATATTTACTTACAAGGTATCCCATCTCTACAGGTGCTTGTGTTCTAGGCATAGGAAACTTGAAACTATGTGCTAAAGGTCCTGGGATCATGAAAAAAGACAAATCTATATGGATGCAGCAGGCCACCAACCAAGCAGAAGGAAACCTAACTATTATTTGGAATAAAACAGCAGTAGCAGCAAACACATTTTTGGATGTACAGATACTGCAAGCATATAAAATTATGTATTTGACCAGCTACACCATATTGAGTCTGATACTGTTTTCCACCACTTTATAAAAAGGTAAATGGAAATATGCACAAAATTACACTGTCAGCATACAAAGGGATCACCGTTTTCATGCGGAATATTCCAGCATCAAGTGCATGCATCTAAATTAATGAACTAAAAGATTCTTGCCTTTTATTTGCGATGTCCCTAACACGGGAGGATTTGTGACTATATATGGGTGTGGAGAGAAGAGATTGCAACTGACATTTTGAGCAAAAACAAACAGACCAAAGATAGGCATGACTGATTGTTCCAACAAACACCAGACAATTTTGCAATGCGTATGCAAGTCTGAACTCTCTCCAGCTATATAAAACTATCCGACTGAAAAGCCTTGATTTTTAGTTCTTTTTTACATCACTGTCACTGTTTAACAATTAAATGGGATGCCCTAGAAGAAAAAAGGCCAGACGCCTTTTTGTAATGAATCAAAATTACAAATATTTTATTGGTGATTTAGTATGTTTACACTGCCTGAACCGCAGAAGTTGCTAATTTAATTGACCACAGAAAATGAAATACAGAATTATTTTACACAGCTATACAGAACAATCGCAAAAAATCCTTTCAACATTATTTCAGTACACACAACAGTCTCTTGCTAAGTCAACTATGTGTTGATTAAGAGCTGTTCTGGACAGTGAAATGCCACAGCTCACAGCAGATGCTCCAAAACCATCAAACTTTGCCTTTGGTTCTCTGAGGTGTAGTACCAGTGTATCAGTTCAGTCCACCCAGTTTGAAACGCCCTCGCAACTCCCAGAGGGCTGTGTGCAGGCAGAATTCAGAGCTGGGGGAAGTAAATACTTACTGGGGAAGTAAAATCTAGCTACTACCTGAAGGCTAAAGCACAGAGGTGTGATGTAGTGTCTTACAAGTTTCTTTTCTGCATCTCAAGCCATTCTGTGTCAGGTCTTCAGGCCACTGGGACAGATGACCCTCACTCTGTCACACTGCTCTGGACAAGCACATCAAACTCCTATAAAGGTGCCTGTCTGCAGTTGTCCTGCTACTGAATTGAATGATTAAACATTCATTGATTTCAGTGGATGGAGGAACAGACCTTTACTGAGGACTTTAGAAAATGCCTGTCTTCAGTATTAAGAGATTTAACCTTAGCTAGAACACAGATGCACTGGAGCTCTCCTGTGTATTTTTTTAACTGCCCAAGAGCAGGAGTTTTGCAAATTTTTATTACAGGAAATGAGAGCTTCAGTAAAAATACTGCTTTGAAAAATACTGCAAAAAAGACAGTAAGTGTGTTAATACCTATAAATTAACTCCAAATATTAACTCCAAAAAGTGGGCAGTATATATGGTCTTTATTTGCAAAACCTAGATGTCTGACTTAGCAGGACTCGTCTTAACAAAGAATTAGTCCAGGAAAAAAATGAAAAATATGTTACACATTTGCCAATATAACAGCTATATTTTAAATAAAAATAACAATAATATACATGTACAATATTGTAATGTTATAACTTGATGAAAAAAACACTGATCAGTATCAAACTTAGGATTTAACTGATTACCCATCCTTAACAGATGAAACGCATTTCACAGAAATAAGAGGCAGGCAGGGTGAAGTGATATCCATGGCTTACCGTGAGAAAGTTACCATGAAAGTTAAGGCAAAAATGTAAGGAACAAAACTTTAAATAGATTTCTACTTATAAAGGTTTCAGCATTATAGCGGTTGGGTGCACGTGCTGCAGAAAGATGGTAACAGCGACCTAATGGTAGACGACATACACACTTGCACGCATAGTCACACACACAAACACACACGTGCCCATGCTCAAATGCATGTGCATAGGGTCCTCAGCTTGACTATACACGCATACGCTTACTAGCTTTTGATGGGGCAACAGCAGGAACGGGGTTCACCTCTCCTGTTTTTAGCTGTCTGCAAGGTAGCTGTAGCTACCTAAAGTCCAGATGAGATGAAACTCATCTAAAGTAACATCAGCCGAACATTTTCATGAAAACTGCTTTCGTCCTGAGCATATTTAAGGCACTTTACAAAAAAATCTGAAGTTAATCAACACTGGAAAAAAAGGTAAAAATCCTTACGTGTGAAATTTGGAAATTAAAAAAAAATTAAATTCCTGAGTTTTGATAAATATTTTTATTATAATAAAATACCGTGCCTATTGAAAACATGTCTTTTATAAAAGCATGTTATATGACATTTTTTTCTTGAAAAGCTCATGCCCTAGTGCACAAAATATGTTAATAAGTCTTTGGGGACCTCTGAAACAAATTAATAGGAAATGAAAAGCCAAAGAATGACCTGTCGTGTCTGTATAAAATGTGCGTTGCTCCCGGCAACACACATCATGTTTACTACAGGCATCTTTATCTTTCTGTTTTCTCACAGGGTCCTGCCCATTTTTTAATACTTTATAATTAATTATGCTTCACTAAACTATTTACAGAAGCAGAAACTAATCACACATTTTCTTAAGCCCATAAGTATGGAACCACAGAAGTAGAACGTATTTTAAAACACTATGAAGACGAGTGTGCTACATGGTACTGTTCTCTACAAGTACAATTTGTGAATTACTTTCTTTATGAAGATTTAAATCTAAATGAATATAGAAGTTCAAATTCTCCCTCTGTTTTCCTTGGTTACATTTTTTTCCACCTGCTATTTCTAAAGGATTTTGCCCCAAGACAGTATTTAGACTGCAAAACCAGCTGTAAATTGTCACAAAAGTATCTCGAGTAAAGAACCATCAGGATCTTGAATGCCCACTGTTTACATGGGATGCAAACAATTTGTTTTCAGTTAAAAATAGCTGGTTTGCAATACTAGACATCGTTGGCATGGTTCTAGGAGTTTTAATTTTTGCTTTTGCCGTGTTTTTCTCTCCTCCACTATCATGAAACGTGAATAACGTGGAAACAGTGAAATGGACCATAGCCAAAGTGCTGTCAAATGCGTTGAACATACAAAGTAATTACCAAATGGTATCTATAGAGATCTTGGGAGGTTCTGTCTAACAATAATAGGTAAAAATAATCATCAGAGTGATATGCACTTTTGACTTGACTGCATCCTTTAATATTTTCATTAGCTACCTCTACAACACCTCTGATAAAAACGCTACTTTTTTACATTTAAACTTCTATTACAAAGTATTTCATGTTTTATTTAAAAAAACCCCACTATAGTGATGGTGGTTAATCTGCTTTATAAAAGGCAATATATTGAGCTATATATAATAATGGCTTTGATCCAATTAATGTTATATTATACTGCTTAGTAATTACTGTGATTTCAGTTCCTACAACTGTTATAGCGAATACAAATGATCGTTTGATGTACAGGAAGCGGGGATCATTTGGAAGTGCTGATTCAGAAGTATTCAAGTGCTTGTTCCTTCTACGCTTTTCTTCATGTTCCGTAGATGATGATTTTATAAATGTCCGTGATTTTGAATGTGGCACAGTTTTGGGGCAATTATTTTAATAATGTTCTTTTTTTTTTTGTGCAAACACAAAACTAGCTTTTTCTAAACGTTACCATCTTGTTAAAAGTAATTGCCACTTTTACTTAAAAAGGCACCAGCATTAATGTAAGAGAATATACCTTTTATGCTTGTTTTATGAAGAGCTGTACTTGTTACTGGAGCGGAAATTGTCATATCCGTGATCATTAGCTTTGAACTTTAAACAGGACTGCCTTTCCTCCAGGGACAACAGATCTTTGGATTGGCACCAGCAACACAAGCATGACTGTTAAAATGAAAGGAATAAACATTATACATCATTTTGGTTTTGCACACGCGGCAAAACGCACTGAAACGCTGCCCTTCTTCAGTAAGAAAGGCCAAGTGTGCAAGCTGCTATCTCTTTTGGCATTACAGCACAAGGAAAGACACAAAGTGAAGCTCTGCGTTGCTCGAATGGCCACTAAATTCTGGGATGCCCCATTAGCAACCAACCCGAGTGCTGGAGGGAAGGAAGAGTTATACTGACTTCATATATAATAATGGCCACAAACATACCGCTTCGAGTCTGGTCTGCAATTCTAAAGGCATCTGAAAATAAAATTAAGACTCCTTGTTGTCCTTTCTCTGACAATCTTTCTTGGAAAAAAAATATGCACAGTAATCTATACTTTCTAAGCAACGTGATGCAATTTAGTTGATTTTGGGGGAGGGAGAGAACTAAGTAGGAGAATGATGAAAAACAGTTCAAATACACTAGATTGATTGCAGACCTTTTGCTCATGCTACTGACTGGCTTTTGGGTGCTGGAAGTCCACCTGGGATCCTGCACACCCATGCTCAGGATGCTACAGACTGCTTTAGGTGCCCTCAGCTCCAGGGACTCTTTCAGGGAGCTGGCAACATGGGAAAATGAGACCAACACAAAAGCACCTGCAGCCTGTGCTGTCACAATTATGTGGGAAATACTCTAATGCTACTAGATGCAGAGCTGACTGGCTTCTGATGGAAAGATATAGCCAGTAAGGAATTTACAAAGCCAGGCAATTAACCTGGCAGTGGCCAACGTTCAAATGCTTGGCAAGAAAATAAAAATCTAAGAATTTGTGGTAGGCAATGTAAGAACCATTATACAGCATCTGAAGATGGTAAGGGACCACAAAAAAAGCCCAAATCTGGACATTTTCTGAGCAGACATGAAGGACTGATGGGCCTCAAATCCTGCGTGGAGAATTTGTGCCCAGGACTATTCACTCAAAACAAGGTGAAACCACAAACAAGCCTGTCTCATAAAATGTCGGCATTGGAAAGGGACGAGCGGATACTTGCACCCCCTATCTTAGATTTAAGGTACCCTCTGCCTACTGATTTAAGCGCTCGGTCAGGATGGAGGGGGCAGCCAGGGTCAGTGCCCTCCCTGTTGGGTTGCAAAGGATATGGCTACGTGAACGTCTGCAGCGCGGTCCCAGCCTGCTTTGTCAGGGCTCTCGAAGTGGCTGGTGGCCAGGTCCAGCCGGGAAGTGATGCAGCACTGATTAGCACGGTGCTGGGAGGGTTTATTGTACGCCCATCTCTTTTGCTTTCTCTTTTTGTCCCCATGAATCCTCAACTCTACGTAGCCTCAGCAGGAGAGGGAGAGAACACCCACCATAACCCAGTTAAAATGTAAACCAAAATGTAAAGACCATTTAAAATACTTTGTGCGTGTTATGGAATTAATTTTACTGCTGACATCATCTTTTAACCAGAGGAGCAGCTCCCAGCAGCCTCTTACCTTAAAGCAGTTTTGGAATCTTTTGCTCACCAAATACAGAGCTATTGGATTGATGCAGGAATTCAGTGAAGCCATGTTAATTCCGATGTAGTCCATCACAAGAAAAAAGCTGTGTGAAAATTAAAGTTTAAATGAGACACTTCTCATTTTCTCTGAAAAGGCTTAGTAGAGGTTTACAGCTATGAAAATTGGACTCAGCTTCACTCAATCAGACTATTAAACATTATAGTAAAGGGGCTTATATCAACAGGATTAACTCATGGAGGTAACAATTGCGCTCAATAATAAAGTTTGCATCAGTAGACCATTCTCATGAAAGTAATTTCAGAGGATCCAACCATGGTAACTTGTGGGAGGAAATATTCATGAGGTTTTCCTCACAGATTTAATCCTTGCTGTTCTGTTGAAAGGCGAAACAGGGACAAAAATTCCCTCTCCACCCACGTAACTACACAAGACAGTAGGAGAGTCCCAAAAGGCATCAGGAGGACAAACAGGGGGATTCCTCATAATTTCCTGACTCTGCGACTGGAGGGAAACCAGAGTGTCCTGGATAAAGCAGCAGGGAGAATTTCAGACAGAGTAAGCTAGTCCATTAGGAAATCCAGCTACGCTTAGGGAGAACGTCAGCAGCCCACAGGTATTTTTACAGTCTCACCTTAAAAGTTCGCATCTGTTGGGGTCCTTCTGATCATAAATAGTGAGTTTCAATATTCTGCTTAAGTGAAGTGGGAGCCAACACAAGGCAAAAACAAGTACCAGACAGAACACAGTTTTGGCCACCTCACGTCTCTGAAAAAGAAAATTGGACAGAGCAGTGTTATAGTTTCTGTCTCTCTCTTGACTGTTGCTGTCTTCTAACATCCAAATACTTAATAAACAAAGTAAAACCCCTATCAAAATAGGAGTTAGGAGAACATCAGAATACCTTATTTTCTTGGAATACATACTTAATCTTTTCTATTGTTTTAGATGTCTTGCATTGATTCTCTGTATCTCTAATTTTAAAAAGTATGAGTAATAACATGAAAAATCAAGGACAGGAAAACAGTCATTTAAATTAAAATGAAGAACATATTCATCTCCCCAATCACTTTCAAATACCAGCTTGCTTTCAACTGCATTTTCCTGTGCTTTGATCTCAGGCCTTATTTTAAATGCCCCACAGATTTCAATTACAGCTTTATCAAGGTAAGAGGAAAGGAGCACAAATATACTTTATAGTACAAATGTACTTTAACTCTAGTGACGTATGATGTTTGTCTCTGTTGCACTACTAACTTGGAATGTATTTTGGAATGTGTTTTGTTCTGCCAACATATACTGCTACCCTCAGGACAGTTCTGCATGAAATTTATTCAAAGTATTTAATAATTTTACAGCACCAGCTTTCACATTACAGCACGACTTTAGTTTTCATTACAAAATATCCATCTCCCATGATTGTAAAGAAGAAATAAAAACTATAAATCCTGAAGGATTAACATGAAACAGGAAAAAAACAGTTTTATGATTGTCAGTTAAAATCTTAGGTTTCTGAGATAGACAGATAGATAGATAGACAGACAGACAGACATAGATAGATGAGTTCATCAGCACCACTTCTAGGAAACTTCTTACTAGTAAACTTGAAGTTGTCATATAAGAACAGAATAATGATGTGGCAGTAAAGTCAGTAGAAGTATCATTGTCATCCTCTCTACAACTAGCAGAGCTGTCAGGGATACATTTTTACCTGTTTTAAGTGGTCGTTTAAAGCAATCTGCATCCCACTTTTCTTTCGTAACATCTCGCAGGTCATGAGAGTATAGAAAAATGCTGTGATAGCCAGCGGCAAACAGAAATAAAAGCTAAACAGCCACCAGTCTTTAGCTTGCTTGTAAAACTAGAAGGAAAACAAAAATAAAAACACTGTTAGGAGTTGAATGTTGAGCATTTTTGGGAGGTATGCTATAACTGATTGGCCTATCTGTCCTGAAAAGCATGTCTATAAGGTGTACATTACAGATGAGAAAATGGGACAAGACAGTAATATGCCCAAAGCCCACATAAAGGCAAAAGTTTCTGAATGCTCTTCTTCTAACCAATATACTTCATAAATTTTTCAGTATTTCATTTGAACATTATATTCACCTACATTTCACATACACTTGTGCACATTACAATCCACACAACACTGAGAAGATTCAAGGACCTGTTCCAGAGAGCTGTGATTTTATAAACATCAGTGTCTTACCATCATAAAGGATGTTTTCTGCGTGGGGTGAAGCAGGCAGATTCTAAGATCCTTTCCTCTGTACTCCATTGTAATCATGTCAAATGCGATAGCTTCTGGAACAGCCAATATCACCGATATAACCCAGATCAACACAATTTCAACAGCAGTCCACTTTGGCACTCCAATTCCTTTAATGCGACTCCAAGAAGCAACTGCTCGGTACCTGAAGCAACAGCACACATTTGCAGATTAAAGATATAAATAAGAAAACCCACCCAGTTTAACTGGCTTAAACTCATCTTATTCGTATTATATCAGCTGAGTGGAATGGTGAATTTGAGCCAATGCCCATATTTAAAAGAAATTAGAAGAAAAAGAAAAAATGGGTCTCACCTGTCTATACTGAGGGCACACAAACTCAACACTGTGATGCCCACTGATGCTTTTTGAATGAAGGGTACTAATTTGCACATTTCGACACCAAAAGGCCAGTCCTCCGCAAGCAGCTGTGAGAAGAAAGCAATTAGAAATTAATCATTTTTAAAAAAAAACGATTCTTACAGAGGCAACATAGGCTTTTCTCTTAATTGTTTTTCTTTTTTTTTTCCTCCACCATGTAAAACTTAGTCAAGAAGAACCTTTTCACAAGTGAGTCTCCAAGGTGTGTGTCCTAAAAACTAGGCAGTAGCTTCACAGTCACTCCTTGGCTGGGCAAGGATATGCATAAAGGCTTAGACTCGACTTCTTAAGCCCCGCAAACTCTGTTCATTTTACTTCTAACTTCACCACCCCAGTGTTTACGGTGAAAAATGACTGAGCAGGTGAGGACTTCTCTTGGCATGTATTGTCTTTATCTGTCTTGAGCGTTCATTATTCTTCTTATATGTTCCAAGTAACTCTCCATTTACTAGAAATACAGAAAATTACTTGAGGCTGATTAGAACAGGGACAAAGCTAAGGAGTGCACAGCTGGGGTAGGGTTTATTTGAACTTGGTGTCTAGGCTCCATCAGCTGAGAAGTCAGGCAACACCGGAGAGCAATGTATCCCACAGTTTTTAGCTAACAATCTGATAATGAAAGAAGGGACAGATTGGACACTGTAAGTGCTATGGAACAGAGAAAAGAGCACAATGAATTTTAGGTTGGTTCAATTGTACTTTGGGTCATACACTTCAATGGAAATCTTCTGTCACATCCCCAGCGGTACATTTTAGCTGACTTAGGGGACAAGTGTTACTGGACACAGAAAGCACCTTCCTCACAGCTGATGCTAGTAACTGTTCACCTGTAGCTTCGGTTTAGAAACATTTAATCTTTGTACTCTGCTGTGAGCTGCTCTAATGGCTCAGATACACCCCAGCAGCAGCCAAATCTTCCAGTTCCTCATAAAAACAAGACTCTCCAGAACGGAGGTTATGCCAAGAAATAGTCACAATCGTTATATACAAAAGTAAACTTTCTGAGTTTCTGTAATTAGTTACATTATCTAAGCCCATCTCTGTTTTTCGTAGATTTCTTCAAATGAGGCCTTTTGGATCTGTTGCAGATAGAGGGCTACAAAATGGAAAAGGAGAGGAAAGAAGAATGCTAACTACTCAAAAGCGAGTGCAAAATCTTTCCCTTGGCTCAGGTCTCCTCAGACCTCTCATTTAACAGGGATGTAAGAAAAGAAGAAATAGATTATCATACTGCATAGATCCTGCTGGGGTCCAAAATGATTGAAGATAGCCACAGAGCTGTCTGCTCATGTTGGTTTGGTTCAGCAAAGTCCTTAAGCACACGTGCACGTGCATCTAAGGGTAAACTGTTACATGGTCCACAACAATTTTTGAAAAGCCCTGATATAATTTAAGCATTATTTTATTTTAACACAAAGGAAGTTATGTAAATTTCATGACCATGCGTTTTAGGAAATCCCTATGAAGTGTTCACCAGTATTTTCAGATACCAGAATACCTTCAAAAATCTGCTTTAGTCCTGTGCTGAAATGGGATCTTTAAAAGAACAGCAGCAGGAAAACTGTAACATGGTCCAGCTTTGATCTCCTTCTTCAATGATCTGCTTAAGTAAGACAAAGAGTATAATGCTTCTGCAGAAATGAAGCAATAAAATAAATTCTAAGGATTTACGTTTTTTGAGAATGTTATGGAAAGTAAATAAAGCAGAGGAAGTAAGGATGAAGTTGTAATAACCATAGAGTATCTTTCGCTTTTGTGATGTGGGAAACTAACTCAGTCTGTAATTAAAGTATTTTCAGTAAAGCCTCTCCCTGAGACTTCTTTTGAATTGCTGCAAGGGTGTGATAGTAAGAAACTACTATTCAAATTGCAATGTGAATAATTACAGGTGTTCTAAATGTACACTCTACGGAATCAAATGACACCAGGACTAATTTAATTAATATCAATCAGGCAGCGAACCTCCGGCCTACCACACCTAGTTGCTATAGAAACCAAGGACTGGGTAGCAAGTGCATTGTATGCTTTTTTATAGTATCTTTTGTATATAGTACATCTGTATGTATTAAACCAGAGATGACCCATTTAAAAATTACTTCAAAATCAATTTTTTTTTTTCTTCGTTGAGCTAAAACTCAGAACTGTGATCGAATTTCTCTTGGCAGATTCCGCTGAAGACTTCCCGCTACAACTAGCTGGTGCGTGTGCAAGACGCTCCCCGTCTCTCTTCCCTAAAATCGCAACCGCTCAGCCGCACATCGGAAATTTCCCTGAACTAATGCTTGTCTCTCAGGTGCAGACGGTCACACCTGTGCTCCAAGCCGACTGGATTTGAGCCAGCTCCAGTTTGGGAGCCATATGGCTGGGTTGCAATGGGGCTGCACACGAGTGAATGCGGCCTACTGAGAGGAAGGGCGCATTAGCTTGGGTTTAGCGTAACATCCAAATATTACTTGCATTCGGCCAGCTTAAATTGGGGGCAGGATGGACACACAGCTGTCTGTGCTGTTTTGGAAAAACACGTCCTTTATCTCTTGCAGCTGATGCGTTGTGAAATTTGAGCATTTTAATGCATGAGTCATAGGTTTCTCCATCATGGTATTGCTAGAGCTTAATGATATGCTTTGCAGCAAAAGTTTGGAAAAGTAACGAAAGTAAAAGTAGAATATTTTAATTGCTGAACCATGCTGCTTTGTTGTTTCTGTTTGTCCTCTGTGTTGCCATCACCTCAAAACACTACCTTAAAGTACAGTGAAAATCCATTGTAAAGTATTCGGGAGCATCGCATTTGTAGACAAGAGCAATGATTATTCTTAGTGAAGTATAGATGTAGTCTCATGCAATTTTGTATGAGTAAAATGATTTTCTTATGATTCATAATAGGGTGTCTGTACAAAGAGTGCCATTTTACAAATGATAAATGACTTAGAGTCATGAGATGCTGCCAAGTGGCAGCAAAGAGAAAAATAATGTTGCATTTTCAGCAGTAAAATGCCAAGAAGTCTACCACTGGCTGTATTCTGAGTGACCTTTTCCAATGTTTTATAGTCACTTATTTTACATGGGCAAAGTTTTAACTGCTAAGCCACAGGCATGTGCTGAAGAGGAAATGAAATAGAAGGAAAGGAAAGGGAACACGGTGCAGAATGAAATGAGATCATACTTAATACATACCAACACGTCTGATTTGATGGTTGGACTCAGTGATCTGAAAGGTCCCTTCCAACCTAGACGTTTCTATGATTCTATGATGCACTCCTAGCCAAGACTTTCTTAGAGCAGGCACAGACTGGAGCCTAAACTGATGTGAAAGCTGCACAGCTACGAAAGTAGCCCCAAGAGATGTTGTGACTCAGAGACACACCTGTGAATTGCAATTCCTGGCCCTGCTTCCTCTTGGTTGTGCAGGAACAGAAAGACCTTCGCAATTTGCTGCTAGAACACACCAGCATGTGGAGCAGGCTACGCCGCTCTCCGTGGCTCAGCTGCCGTGGCCACCAGCCAGAAGGCCGATGCCACAGCTCCAACCCACTACTGTTGACTTTCTGCAGGTGGGCAGGAAAAAGTGGCAAAGAGTGCGCTTGTTTACGTCGGGGTCCCAGTCCGGAGCAATGAATGCAGGCGGGAACACAGAGCAGGAATTCGTATTTCGTCCTCGCTGTGCGTTCACAGCAAGTCTAGTTCACAGGATGACTTGAGTTCCATCATTATGAACTGCACAACCGTATGCCCAATTCACAAGCACCACTTTTTCAATATATCCGTGGAATAACTGGCAGATTTTCAACTGATACTTTGGAGACGGGGAGGTTGCACAGATAAAGTTTTTTTCGGCATTTCATAGGAGCAAGCGTTTTTTCAAAACAGGCAATTTGCCCAGGAAATTAAGCTTATGCTCAGCGATGTCAGACAACATTACAAAACTTATCAATATTTAACAATAATTATGAGGTCAGGGTGGGGATCTTCCCTCTAGACAAGAAAATACAATTCCCTTTTACTAGTTAAGAATGTTTTACTAATCTATCCAATAAACAGTGTAAATCTTAATGAGGCACACAATTAGTCTCTTTTCCTGTGTCTTTATTAGTAAATTCTGCTTAGAAAGCGTCATTTTTTAAAAAATTCTGAATTAAGATGAAGTAATATCATGCAGACATCTTGAAAATGACAGAAACCTCATAATGTCTTGTCAAAGTGAAAAACTTCTTCAATCTCACAGTCCCGGGGAAAGGACTGCATCAAAATTAACTGTTAAGAAGGCCGTGCTGCTGTCAGAGTGGGAAGCATAAACACATGGTAGAAGCAAAAAAAAAAGAGAAGATGAAAACTTGTTTTGAAATGTCACATGCATCTTTTGAGTGAATGTATGCATAATAAATGTATATACATAGTGAAAAAAGGTACTCTAAATTTGCAAATCTATACTGACGTCATCTTAAATATATTTCAGTTTGGAGATCCATTGTGAGAACTCTGTATGTGTACTTCCAACAACATCCAGCCAGTTCCACTACCCCACATATTGAACTTCAGTGTAGATTGTTCCCGTCTAACAAAGCTACCCCTCCATTGCCTATGGAGTCTAGACAGGTTCCTCCGCTGGACAATTCAGATCTGTAAGTGCCTAGAAGGTGCATGCATTTGTTGATCATAAAGGGTTCCTAAGCAAAATAGACTTCTAGCTTAATATGGTCAGAGATCAATAAACTTTGCGTAAGAAATTCTGAGATGAACTTTGCAAGACCTTAAATATGTGGTTCAGATGTTGAAAGAAAGGAAATAATGCATTTCTCCCAATAAAATGGCTGTTATCTTTAACATCAGAAGGACCAGTGGCCAAGAGATGTAATATGGAATAGTAACGTTTTCTAAAGACGAGCACCTTGACTTTTTTGGAAAGTTAGGAAAAGAATGGTTCGGGTTAGAAGTGACCTGAGAGATCATCTAGTTCCAACCCCCCTGCCATGGGCAGGGACACCTCCCACTAGACCAGGCTGCTCAAAGCCCCATCCAGCCTGGCCTTGAACACTTCCAGGGATGGGGCAGCCACAGCTTCTCTGGGCAACCTGTTCCAGTGCCTCACCACCCTCACAGTACGAGAGTTAGTAAGATCATCACAAAGACATTTCCATGGAAATCCTGCCTTTTTTAGAGCACAGCTGGATTAACACAGGGCCAGTTTGCATCTGCATGGGATACATAGTCCCGAATCTGGTCTTTCTTGTATTTCCAGTGCTTGATAATGCTACATAATGTTAACTTTATTTTTTAATATAATCTCTAAAATACATAACTTAAAAAAAATCATTGCCTACAAGCTGACTTTGGCCTTTGATCATTGGCTTGGATAAAGACCAGGTTTTGTTCCTTCCCTGGAAATTTTTCTCTGCTCTTCCACATTGTGCTAAAATAAAGGAACCTGTGACAGTATTTCCAGGTAGATATTCTTCCTCAGTCATTTGTGTCATAGCAAATTGATAGTCAGAGTTCAGAATGTGCAAAGGGTAGGTTGTTCCCCCTGTTGAAAATCATTTGGAACATGAAAATAAATTGGATTTAATGTAAGAGAACAGAAATTACAAAATGTCGTCTATATATCAGCAGAGAATATATCAGAAGAGAAAGCATGTTATTATATTATTTAATTACGGCTTTTTTAAGTCTATATTCCTATCTCATTACACATATATATGCATGAGAGGCAGAGTTAATGTAAGTTTGGAATTTCCAATCCTGATGTTGTTTTGGTGTCTTATACGTGGGAGTTGCCAACTTCATCGATTTGGGAAACAGCATAAGCCTTTCAGAACTGCAGACCTGTATTGTCAGGTGTCCAAGCTGCCGCTGTCTTGTTTTCCAAAGATTAAATGCAGAAGAGGACATAAAAAGCACACTGATGACTAAACTCTATCCTTCTGCTCCTTATGTTCACACCTTTAATTGCTGTTCGGGGGCCTCAAATTAATGAAGACATTCTTACTTAGGCCGTTCAGTGAAGCTGTTGACCAGGCATAGGACCACCTTCACATCCAATTAGTAGCACTTTCGCAAAGAATCTACGCTGCCACAACATTACGTACTGCAGAATGATTGACTTTTCTCTACTCCCCATTCTGCAGTTCTGGGGGTTCAGCCAAAGCCAGATGGTTTACCAGGACCCCGAACGCCAAAATGGTCTTCCAGGTTCTGCAAGCTGGAACTGAACGCCCCTTTAAGCCCTCATTTCATACCCAGTTTCCTGAATGTGTGACAGATTCCTGTACTTACCCTTTTCTACTGAGCATATTGATTGATATTCAAATCTATCAAGTACAGTGGACTAATTAGCATTTTACACATTGGACTGCATTTGCTTCAAATAACACCTGCTTTTCTTTAGATAGCCGCAATTTAAGAGACGCAAATTTTCATTTCTGTATTTTTTTCAGCTACTTACATATATACTTAACCTAAATAGTCACAGGGGACATCTTTTGCAATTATCACTTTTAATAATAAAATGCTGCTCCTAGCACGAATTCCGAGTTCTCTTTGATGGGTCTGTCTGGAAAGCGTTCACAGACACTTTCACACTTTCCACTACAAGTGTTATTGAGCAAACTGCTGGCACTTTATTAACATGAAAAATTCTCTCCCGTTCTTTTTTTTTTTTTTTTTTTTTTGTTTTCATGCGGCTGTCTAACTGAGGGTCTGGTAGCAATTCTGAACCTCGGTTTCATCCAGTTAAAACTTGATTCAAATTGCATGTTACAACTGCTAAATATACTTGATTTACGAACCAAGCCTTTGCTAGCCGTTGTTTTTCCCCATACTGCTGGGTGATTACAGCCAGCTTTTGATTGCATTACTGTATTCTCCCTCATTAAGTTGCTCTGCGGGTAGAATTAAATGGGACGTAGGGTTGATAAAAAGTTATCATCAACTCAAACCACACGCAAGCTCTTAATTTTGATTAAATAAATAAAATATCTAAGATTTGTGTTTTGTGTTTTTTAAACTTACATCCATTCAAAAGTCCTGTTTTAAAACAGCAAATACTTCACTATTGCAAGGGACAATATAATTTTATGATGGGCTTTTCATTAAGGCGAGAAGCAGCGTGGGAAATTTAGCAACTGAGAGCTATTGCTCAGCTCCCAGCATTATCAATAGCACAATAAAAATCTTGGGACTTGCAGCTGGTAGAATATTTATCTGTTTGCGGTCTGATCGTTTATTCCTCCCACTCCAACCTACTCATAATGATATACTTGATGACATTCGATCAAGATAAGGACTGTGGTACATTATCGCATGTTATCATCAATTTTATTTTGAAATACCGTCATTGAGATTGCAAAGCCTTGTACTGAGCAGCTGTTATTGATTTTATCTCTTTGATTTTTCTCAGAACAGATTAAAAAAATCTTTTTGTTCAGTAACTTTTATTTTACAAAAATACAGTTTTTCAAAGCAACTAAAAGGTATTTTATTTCATAAATTCCACTCTCACTCAGAAGAGCACACCCCTCTAACAAGAATAAATGTATAGTAGGGAAAATACTGAAACTCCAAATCGAAGAACTCTCATGTAATCCAAATTATCCTGCTCATGAATTTAACACAGTTAGGACATTCCCTGCTTCGTAATACTTCAAAACTTTAAAAGAATAAAGATACAGGATTCTCCTATTTCAGCAGCTTCTGGGAGCAATCACTATGGATAAAGCAGACTAAATTCAAATCCTTCAACGTGGTTTTCCAAAGTTAAAAGTAAGAAACCCCAGAGTTTACAAGCACATATATGAAGTGAGGGAGAAAAGAATAGATGAAGGCTCTCACGTTCACTTTATAAAGTAACTGATGGGTGCTCAGGGACCCAGACTGCAAACTCAAGGCAGAAGGTGCCTCGTTATTTCCAGCATCCCTCCCAAGAGTGCTGATCGTAACTAGAGCCCAACGAATTCTTAAGGATAAATGGACTGCGCAAGCAGGGTAGAGGAGACAGAGGTTGCAATCCTTCCGTGGCAAGTCTTATCAAGTCAAAGAGCAGAGTAAAGAAGGTGCAAGAGCAGCAGGTGTGTCTCACTCCCCCTCGGCTGCCCATGCTGCAACACTGGCGAAAGGGTTCGCAGCTCGGGAGAGCATCACGCCTCACAACCGCTCCACGTATAAAACTAACACAAATCGCTCAGTTTGAACGAGACTCGTTCTTCCTGAAAAAAGCTCCCGTGCCACCAGCGACTGTACTGCCCCATGTGAAATCTATGACTAAATCTGCCCCAGCTGAGCAGGAGGGACCGAGCGGTACCCGCAGGACAACGGTATTCTCTGCCCTCTCCTCCGTTCCTTGGGGGAAAGGAGCGAAGCGACAAATCCATTGCACGTTTATCTATTACATTTATTTCCTTTATCCCTGGGACAGCACCTGTTTCCAGGTGACTTTCAGAGCCTGGCCACTTCCAGCCTGTCACCTCTACCCCATTCACAGCCCGGACCATTGAAAGGGTTGGCACTGGGGCACAGAGGGGATGCCATTTGGGACAACAGGAACAACAGCTGACCAGAACACCACCCTCCGGCAGGTTTTTGACATGAGGTCTAGCCCCTGAGTGTCCCCAGAGAGAAATGGGGTGCGTTACACCCCCCACCCCCCTCCAGCACCCACGGCGGTGCCGGGTATCTGCCGGGGGCCGGCGAGGAGCCTCGAGGAGACACCCCCCCCGCGACCCATCCCCGGCTGCCCCCTCACCTTGTAGACGTTGATGGGGATGTCGATGATGATGTGAAGCAGGTCGCCCAGGGCCAGGCTGGCGATGAGGATGTTGGGGCCGTTCCTCATGCACTTGTTCTTGTAGATGATCCGCAGCAGCGTGGAGTTGCCGATGATGCCCAGGACGAAGACCAGGCAGGACACCACCGTGTTGATGTACTTGAAAGTCTCCTTGATCTCCGTCTGCCCCGTGCACATGGGGGGCGAAGCCGAGCGCGGCCGCCCGCCGGCCGCCCCCCCGCCGCCCTT
>VYZM01018840.1:0-37395 GCA_013398915.1 Dromas ardeola | reverse complement strand
TTTTTCAGATCAGAAGGGTTGTTACGGGAGGTTTCGGCATTGTCAGAGGATGCCTGCGGGGAGGAAGAGGGCTTTTCTCTCCGACACCCCTTCCCAGTAGCTGCGTACGGGGTTCTCCCTCCGGATTTCATTCCTCTCTGCCCTTACACATCCACGGCACACACGCTGGAGAAGCTGCTTGTGCAGCGCGTCCGAGATTAGTGCCGTGTTTTAAAGCGCTTCACAAACTTTTCCACGCAAGGCAATACTTTATATGCTCCTCTTATAGCAGAAATAGCGTTTCGACTGATTCTGAAGCCGCAGGGATGGAGCTTGGCTAGCTGGGTGCCGCTTTGGGCAGCCTCAGCGATGCAGCTGATCTCAGCCAGCTTGTTCCAGTCCTTGCGCCCTTCAGCCAAGCGTTAAGGAAAAGAGCAAAGAGATTTGTACTGGATTTTTGTGGAGACTTAAGAACAACCTCCGAAGGTTGGAAACAATGGCATGCCTAACTAAAAAGAGTTGAATTTAAAGCTGTTTTCCAGCATCTCTACCTAGACCTTCCTGATTTTTTTAATTTTTTTTTTAATCATGCTAAATCATATGCAGAACATGAATGTATAAAAGCTTCATTACAGAAGTGACCCACTCACCTATGTTACTGACCTACCCGTAGGGGAAAACACTGAAACCCAAATGTTTTTTTCAAACCTTTCCCCAAAATTGCTGGTCTGATCTATCTCATCTTTCCAGCATCTCCTGCCAACATCCTCTTGAGCCACTGTAGCAGACAGCCGTTCCCTGTCCTCATTTAGTTCCCTTTTCACATCTCCCTCTTGTTGTTTTAAAGTCTGCCATATCGAACACCTTTCCCATTTAATCACTCTTGATCCATTTCCTAATTTAGCCGGCACACTCATTTTTCTTCCCTGTTTTACGTTGCGGTATTTGTGAAATAAACGCACTAGAGTCACTTCTAAACTCAATGAGGGGAGCTGGAGGTTGATCAGACTCCAGCTGGAAGACTGATCTTTTCAGGTTCAGGCGTTTTCAGGTTGTTGTTTGCGGCACCCGGACCTGATTCCTCTCCCAATGACAAAAGTGTGAGCATTGAATTAAGCCTACAGTATTCTGAGTCCTGGGGGCTTAAAGTCTTTTCAGTTTTCACTTCTGCATTTTCTCAATTTGGAATTCAGCGATCCCTAAGTGAACCATGTTTTGCTAAATGCAGTATTGATTTTTATTAGAAACTCTTGCCAATTAACATGGCATAAACTTTTTATCTTCAAATGCTTTTTACTTGCAAGGTTCTTGCTAAGTCTCAAATGCTCCTAAGCTGCTCCTGACCACCAAGAAATAGATTGCGACCGCACTGAGGTAAATTCGCTAATATTTTTGTTAGCGCAGCTCCACAAGATATGTTTGCTACTCTTTGGTAGCAACAGCATTGCTGCCACTTACTTCAGCTACAGAAGTTTTAGTAATAGCAATTTAGTTTCAGGAAATTTTAGTAATAAGATTAGTATATACAGAACTCCGTGCGGCTGCTGATGATACCTGAAGCAGAATTACTCTGTAGTATTGCACAAAATGGGTCTATGTGACAAAGCACCTAAATTGTTTCTGGCTGCCAGCAGTTTATCTGGACCAGCTCTTTTCATAATTACAGGTGGTTATGATGAACAATCAATAATGAAAAAAATGACTGTTCATCAGAAACAATGGGATAGTCAAGGAAATAAAACTAGCTGAATTCACCACCCTTTTTGTTTATAGTCTGGCTTTTCAGAGATTAGAATATTTGAGAAATTAAAAAGAGTGTTTGCTGCGGTGCAAGTCTCCTTTAGTGAAAAAGTAAAGGAAAACACAGTTTCACAGAAATTTATGTGAGGATTAAGATAATACTGTATTAAACACTGAGAGCATAGTGGATAACTTGGCGAATTAACAGTAGCTTAAATGAAGAAGCGACTAACAAGATTAATCTAGAGTGCAACAAGAGAAAACCATCTGTAAATATAATAGACTGGTGCCCCGTAAGTGGCCTTTGCTAATTAAGCTATGGAATAAATTCCTTACTGAACTGTATGGAATTCATTATATAAGATTATGCAAACTGCTGCCAGTGTATCTGACTTTTTTTTTTTCTAGAAAGCAGAAATACTCCTTGTCCTATGGAAAGTTCACTTTTGTACAAAACAAGGAAAGTTGGACCACCAGCTGAAAGATCCTCCAGACTGTCTGACACTCATTCTATTATGTTCTGCACTTCCACTGCCTTCCATCCCATTGGTTATTAACAGTTCTGTGAATGATAGCCAGTGACTATTTTAATTATGTCAGATGGAACATTTTCATCAATGACTGATAATACTCTGACCTTTTTTTTTTCCCTTTGGAGTGTCATACAGAACGTAAATAGACCAGATAACTTGTAACCACCACCAGAATGATTTTTAACAACAAAAAGACTTTCAAGATTATTCTGTTATACGTAGTACAGATCATGAGAAGTGGTCACAATTATGGCATCAGAAATGCTTTCATTAACAATCTCATGAGACACACCGCAGGACTGTATATTTTAATTCTTGTTATACTCATTGAATCAATGGGAAGTTTGTCATGAGATTGCAGGTACTTTTGCAAATCTCATTCATTTTCTGTTTACGTTGTTGAGTAACTAAGTAGCCTTGGAAATCTGCCCCATCAGGCCTGCTTTTCTTTTTATTGAGTCTGGTGGAAATTTGCCTAATAGCTGGGGCAAGTCTGGGATGAATAGAAAGAACAGCCGTCTTGGTGTGAGCCATGCATTAGATGCATGAGGTGAATTAAAGTCAGAAAATAGTTTTCTGTGTTTTAGGAGTTACCACAGAAACATTACCAATGGCAACTTTACAGGAACAGGTGTACCTGGAGAAATCGAGAAATTAGGATATTGCAGTTTTGTAACTGCGCATGTTTTATGTACTGGACAGATAATACAAAAGAATGACAGTATCTGTCTCGTTTTTTCCCTTCGTCTAAATTCATGCAAAAATAATGAAATTCTTTTTAGTGTGATGTGTAGCTATGCTTTGTCTCTTCTTCTACAAAGCTAATCAACTTCTATAAATTATAGTGTTGGCTGTCAACTGCAGTGTATTGACATTATACCTAATTCTTGACTCAGTGGAACAAAGGTTATAATAAAACAATAAGAGTAGATATCACAAATGAAACATGAAGTTTGCATGCAGATACCTGTTTTAATCTAGATTACATTGCAAATGATTCCACATTTTATCTTAACACAGCAAGATGCAAAAGAGTGAAAGACAGTCAAACTTTTACTAAAGTAAATTTGTCTGTCTTTTATAGTCAAGCCTTTGAGTCAGATTGGTTGCTAACTGGAATTGTATTTTCCCATCTAATTCTAAGATTAAAAGTACTATGCCACTTAGTGAAACTTATTCCCCTCATTCAACATGAGGAGGAACTTCTTTACTTTGAGGGTGGCAGAGCACTGGAACAAGCTGCCCAGAGAGGTGGTTGAGTCTCCATCTCTGGAGACATTCAAAACCCGCCTGGATGCGTTCCTGTGTAACCTGCTCTAGGGTGGCCCTGCTCTGGCAGGGGGGTTGGACTAGATGATCTCCAGAGGTCCCTTCCAACCCTATGATTCTATGATTCTATGATTCTTCACATTCAGCATCAGAAAAGGAAATCACAAGGTAAATTAAAGTTCTGAAATTAATATAGTAGCATGTAATTAACTTGAGGTATAAAATACACTGAATCGCTGTTTATTAAGGGAAAAACTACCAAAATGAGTTTGAGAATGTAGGTGCAGGTTTGAATGAGCAGCATTTCTGAATTTTACAGAAATGATTAAAGACACTTTTTTCCACGCAACTTCAACAGAATAAAGGTGACCGAGTTTACTTTTAAATTCCAGATGTAGTAGGAGTTTGGATTAGAATCTCCCAGGAAGCCTAGATAAGATCAGTTGTTAAAAAAAAAAAATAAATTTTTCAGCTGATGGGAAATGTATGCGTTTGTACAAAGGAGGTGATAACTGACCATACATTGTTTATGTTGTTGCGCAGAAATCACTCCAGGTGAGCCTTTTAAGTCTAGATTAAATTCATTTCCAGACAAAATGTCTGACCTCAACAGGAGGTGCAGTGATTCACTCATCCATGCTTTTCTGCAAGTGTGGCCATGTAATACAAACACAGCGTTCATCTGGATAGAATGAACTCTCCACCATGTACTGACTTTAAATTGCACTGATAAGCCATATGTCAATAAAGCCATTCAGTTAAAAATCGCTAGAATAAAGAAATCCGTGCTGTGAAGTAAAAGAGGGCTGGGGAGAGATCTCAGGTTCTAACACCTGGTTGTCCACAGGCTCCTTTTTGGCTTCATGCTTGGTTCTGTTCACTATTGTTCCAACAAGCTCCAAATCAAATCTATTACTGTGGGGTCAGCCCTAAGTAGTGGTGATGAAAGACGGTTCTTGCCACGAGGCACTGGGGCTCCTTCTGGGCAGTAACGTGGCTGCACTTCCTAACAACTAAAATAGTCCCAGGGGTCCTCTGCTCGGGCTGAAGAGGGAGACACTTCCATGTCTAAGGTGGGCGTTGTTCCCTTGAGGGGACTCATGATCTTAAGGGTCTTTTCCAACCTAAATGATTTTATGATTCTATGACTTTCGCCAAACTGCACCGACAGAATGCAGTAATTATTTACCCAGGGAAACAAGCAAAAGACAGTGTTTAGATGCCATGTACCCCAAGAGGCAGGAGTACTGTTTGTGTGGATGATTGGAAACTATTCAAATGTTCATAGAGACCCAGAAAAGGCTTTCTACAGATTTGCATTGCATCCTTGGGCTCTAAGTTTTTCTCTTATAAGACATAAAGAGATCTTATATGTGAAAATGGGTGCTCGCTGATCACGCCTTTGAAGAAGCTCCTCACTTTTATTTCAAACTGGATTGTGGACGAAAAACAGTGCCTGGCCATTTTCTCAGTTTTGGGTGTTGGCCATGGAAATAGCTGGGTAGCTTGTCAGCTCTCAATGCGGAGAAGTTCAGAGAACTCTCTTCTGCAGGTCAGCAAAGACTGAAGCTGGTTGATACCTTCTAGGAAGCTCCTAACACCAGTCCTACTGGACACCACATTTTTGGTAGCAGGTATTTCCAAGGCCCAGATATAATGAACTGAAACCATACTTTCTCAAATCAGTGCAGCTGCTTGCTAAGATGGCTACTTTAACTACATTTTTCAAGGTACTGCTGAAGGATTTGTATTTTACATAGACATTCTGTAGTTACGATAGATACACGTCTTCCAGGACCTCATCAAATACAGTCCTTAATGTATTGAAAACAGGCATGTCATTGTTATCTTGTACATTTTGCAGCAAAATCTAGCCTCCAGCAATTAAAAAAATGTGGTCATGAAGTAACACAACTTCTCCCTTTATACGGGAAAGGCTCAAACTGTGAATGTCAGTTTTACATACATCTCTATTTAGTGCTAGAGGATCATATGCTGTTAGCCAAAGGAAAACAGGAATTCTGTCTTCAGATGTTGTTTTGTTTAGAGAAGGTGGCCTCTGGAAGAAGCCTCAAAATCTGGCATCGTTACTGATCTTTCCTTCCATTCCAGACATGTTTTACATTACTTTGACACACTGGGGAATCTGGGCTTAAAGGCCAAAGTGGGTTCATTTGCTCAGGTGCTCAGTCACTATTAAAATAATGCTTTAACATAACCCATGCAAGTACTGACTTGCAACCTCCAAGACCTCCATAAAAGGAGGATTGCTTTTGCTCTGCTGCTATACAATGGACTGTTCTTTAATTTGCTGTCCTTTCTTCTCCCAAGTGCATTGGAGTTGTTTTGTTTTTCTGGAATCCATTTTGGTTTCTAAATGCTGCGAATTAGTGTGACATCTTCTCCTGCTGTCTCTGGTCCTTCACTTGAGTAGGTTTGGTAGTGACAGGTACTATCACCATTACTCTTTACAGAATCACATAGTGGTTGAGGTTGGAAGGGACTTCTGTAAGTCATCTGGTCAATGCCCCTGCTCAACCAAGGCCACCTACAGCTGCTTGCCCAGGACTGTGTCCATACAGCTTTTGAATATCTCCAAGGATGGACACTCCACAACTTCTGTGGGCAAACTCTGTCAATACTCAGTTACCCTCACAGTAAAAAAGTACTTCCTGATGTTCAGACAGCCCCTCCTGTGTTTCAGTTTGTGCCCATTGCCTCTTGTCCTGTCACTGGACACCACTGAAAAGAGCCTGGCTCCATCTTATTTGCTCCCTCCCTTCAGGTATTTATTACTTTTTATTTATTACATTAATACAATCCCCTCTGAGCCTTCTCTTTGCTAGGATGAACAGTCTTATCTCTCTCAACCTGTCCTCATAGGAGAGCTACACCAATCCCTGAATCATCTTTGTGGCCCTTCGCTGGAATCTCTCCAGTAGCTCCATATCTCTTTTGGACCTCTGAGGATCCCAGAACTCTTGTACTCAGCTTGCACAGACCCGTGCTCTGTGACACTCACTCCACTTGCAGCCATTAACAGAACATCACCTTGCATGTTTCTGAGTCTACAGATCTACAATAAGCCTCCTTAGATGCTCTAGGTGCCTGGTCACATATTTGTTCTCAGATCAAGCCACCATTCTCTGAAGTGGACCTCTTTGCTCCTAACAGCAATCTATTTTTTATCTCCAGGAAATGGAGTATTCTTGTTTCAAGAGGAACTCTCCAAAGCTACTTCCTGCTCAAAACTACATTTTGATTTCTCCAGGGAAAAGTTCTCCCTAACTTGTTTTTATCTCTCTCCCCATCCTTGACCTTCAGGTATCATTTTTCCGTGACCTCCCCTTCATGACCCTTCCTTCTTTCTCTGCTGTGCTAGAGAAGACTATCTATATCTCTTTCTCTTAAGCTTCCAGGCCAGCAAAATCATATTCTCCTCAACATTGTTCAGAAATGAATTCTCTACAACTCCCCCCACCACTTTTTTTAATCTGGAGACTTTCTGCTGCCTGAAATTAATTTTTTGCAAGTAAGCTTCCCTATTATGGCACTATCTCAGCGTAAACTTCATTTTCCCCTGGTTTGCATAAGGTACAAATGTAGCCTTCTAAGTTCTGCTCTACCTCCTTTCCTTTGCTAACTGTTCTCCATAGATACTTTCTTCACTTTTCCCTGATCTTTTTGGCTTTTTCATCTAGGCATTGAAATCCTGCTTCTGGCATATCTCTTCCTGTAATATCTCATGTACTTTTTGTAGCCTTGACCTCATCTATTGAAATCTTTCTATAGAAGAACTTGAACTTTACTGGAAGCCGCAGCCACAGAATACTGTTTCTTCTCAGACCAGCCCTCTGGTTTCTTCTCCAACTCTCCCGCTTTACAGCTTCTGAATATGACATGAGTGCATTATAAGGCCGAGAGAGACCTCCATATTCAGAGATTTGCAGGCTAACAGCATGACCCAGATATCTCTTCTGACAAAAGTGATATTCAAACATTGTTGCTATCCTCTCACCTGCCCTTCAAAGATTAAATTTGCCAAGCTTTCTTCTACCGTTTAATTTCTTTAACTCTGGAAACTTGCTCCTTTTCTGTTTTCAGAATCTTGTACCTCCTCTGAGTCCTTCATAAAGACAATATCTTCTCATGGACATATTTATAGTCATTTCACCATAATGGGGTAAGGGCTGTGATAGTAAGTGGGCGGAATATAGTGTCTTTAATTCTGTGATGAAATTTCAGCTTTAGGTTCCAGAAAGACTATACAAACAGGTGCGAAAGTTACAGAACTTGTTCCAAACTTAGCTGCAGTCAGCATGACTTGCTAAAGACTTTTTGTAAGCAGGGAATAAATTCTCCAGGGTTTTTCACCTGCAGATACTGAGAATGTCCTTAAAATTCATAAATATTCAGCATCTTGAAAAACAACAAGTAGATGTTGTAGTTTTCAAGATTCTTCTGCCTTGTATCCTCCTCACCATTCCTGGTTTGTATTGCTCGTTCCTAACTCCACCATGCCAATCTCCTGGTGGCCTACAAACCCAACTCTAGCACACCTTTGTCTTCCTGCATTCATTAACCTGCACAGCAGATCAAATGGATCATGAATTTACTCCTGTGCCCCGTGTCCCTCTTCTCTGGTGTATTTGACATTCATATGCAATTGTCTTTTAGAACAGGAACATGTAAAACATGCAAAGTAACTGAACAGAAATTCACAATGTTTGATTGCCTCACGTTAGCTGGAGTGTGAATTCAGTTTGGGTTACCAAATGCAGCTCTGGGTACTTTTTGTAAGGAGCTTTAACCCACTGAAAATTCAGTCTATGGCCATTTCTACATTTTTTTGTTTCTAGTCAGGGCTGACATTGTGCAATAACTGTCTTTCATTTAGTTCCCCATCACTTATGTTTCTGGTTAGCATTAGAGGAAAAATATTAAATGACAACGAAGAAAAGCAAGTGCAAATATTGCGGCTTCCAAAAGGGTCATTCTAATTTGGGTGAAATGTCGGAGAGGGTTTCATTATATCTGAGCCATTTCCCCTATTTCTTTTCATTGTCAGCAGAATGAACGTGCTCCTATTATGTTAAAAATAAAGTACCGAAGTTGTATTTTTAGATTAAATATGAGAGAGTGATAACCCATAAGCCCCTGTCCTCACTACAGATGCCATGCTTGCCACTCTAATGACGTGAATGAGGATCACTCCTTCCTCTATTTTAGACACAGAATGCCCTTGCAAACAAGACACTTTATTTTAGTGGGAATTTCCTGGTCAAATACAAGTTACCTCCCTCAGACATGATTCCTGTGCATTTAGATTGATGCAACCCTTCCTTTGAAACACTTGACTGAAATGCACATTTCTTTCATAGTTGTGTTATGCCAGAAGTCCAGATGCAAAGAGCAAAAAGCCATGAGAATTAGGGCAAAGAAGATAAGATGCCATTAGCATTTAAGAATGCAATTGTAATTTTCTCTGCTGTATGATAGTTTTTGTAACAACATCCAATTTGCCAGAAGTATCTTGTCAGTACAAACATAACAATGTTAAAATTAATTCCTATTAAATTTAAACCCCTTTTATGGGCTGATAAGTGCAGAGAGGCAGATTTACTGCTGCTTATTGATGGTATAAGACAGTTGGGATTGGTTAACACTGTTATACTTCAGATCAGCAACGACCCTGCCAACATGCTTGCCCTCACTGTTAAAAAAAGATACAGTCCGCTCCCTTTCTCATCATTCCTTTTGCAGTTGCTATTTTAAGCAACCCCTTTGCCCCTTTTAACATTTTAAACCCCAACAGGCTCAATAGGTGAAACAGGAAACTGGTATATGTATTTCCTGCATCTTGAATAAAATGAAGGGAACAGCTAGAGAAGTGGATTCCTTCCCTAACTTATTCATGTTAGCTGCAAATGTATAATCAATGGTTCCTACCACGTATCAGCGGCTGAATGATGAATTTGTTCTTAAGAATGTAAGTCAACCATCATTTCTGAGCGCTTCATTGTCCCACTTATTGCCTCTCCCTTGCCAGGTGATTTGCATCAAGAGCATGCCAGTCTGTTAAGCACCGTGAAGAGTTATGGATCTAAACATTATTGTGCAAGAACAAGATTTGGCAAACAGGAAAGAGTAATTCCATGTATTTCTTATGTTTTTCTTTCTGACGAATGGGTTAAATTCAGCACATGCCTGGATGTGTCATGGGGATAAGGCACGATAGAGACTGTTCCAGTAAGAAATCTGGACGCAGCCACCTTGTTTCAGTGTGTGTGTGTGGGTTGCGGGGGTTGGGAGGGAAAAGAGGGTTTAGATGTGTGCAAGTTGTGCCATGCCACTGATCCTCGGGTCCCTGGCTAATCCATTTACAGACATATCCTGCAAGTTCCAGGGAAACCTTGAAGACAGGGTTATGGTAGACCTTGGAGCTGCCTTCTGCACAGGGAGCAATGACGTGCAGTTAGTGAGCCACTCACCTCAAATGTAAGCAGACAAAGCTCTCTCAGAGTCAGAGCTGGATCCACTTGTACTGGAGATAGTGGAGAGGATGAGCAGCTGATGGAAAGGGGTCATCTGGCAAAACAATGGAGCATTTCAGCCTGAACTGTAAAGGAACTGGCAACTGTGGAACAGGGGAAAAAAAAAAAGTCCATCCCTTTTTAAAGCTAGGTGGAGAACTATCTAAATAGCTTAATGAGTCTCTTCAGGTTGGCCATATGATGTCTGTGGGGTGCTGTGTTGTGTCTCAAAGAGTATGAAGCAAATGAGACCTTCAGCAATGACCAGGAAATGGTGGATGAATTCTGGCTAAATGGAGCTCCGTTTTACCTGATCTCCTTGTTTACCCACAAAAAGTGTGCTGGAAGGTGTGCTCTGCACAAGAGTAATTTCTGAGGTAGGCATCTGCATGAAAGATGCTAAATCTGAAGTAGCTTTTATAAGATTTCTTTGCATGAATTAAATCAGTTGTCTCTGAAGCTGATGAATTGCATCTGGACATTAGGGCATAAGATTGCTCAGACGATTTTTCTTCTGGGTAATCTACTATTCCCTCTCCTTTGAGTCTGGTGAGAGTATAATGACTAGCTCAGATTTAATTTTTAAGCTTCTAGATGTTTAAAATTAGGTGAGATGAAGCCCAGTATCTGAGTTTTAGCTGGAAGAAGGTTTAGGATAAGATAAACAAGTTAAAAAGATAAGCTTTTTCTACATCTGTTTGTTGCATTTCTTGGGATTCCTCATCTTTCTCTGTGTCTAGTCACACAAATTTTACATCCACTCAAGGGCAGGTGATGTCATATAGCCTCTTTTATCTTTTATTCCTCTTCTTAACATCTGTTTCCTAACCAACTAATTCCTCATGTGTAACTTTAGCCACCATTTAAGCCACCAGTAAATTCGGATCACTTTTTCTAGACAATGGCTCGTTGCATGTTCTGTACAGTTTCCATTTCTAAAATCACAGTCAGAGTGTAACACATACTTTGATTCAAATGGGTTAATATTCATGATCAAGAGGAAACATTTCCTTTATCTCTATTTTTGGCATAAGGAACTAGCCAAAAGCTCAGACCAAAACAAACTTTTTCTTGGCATTCCTTCAGATAATTTGGACCCAATCCTACTCTTCTGGCACTCAATAATAGCACTCCCATTGGGCTTCTGAAGGGACAGGATAGGGTCCTTAATAATAAATATCTTTGTTGAATTCAATTATCTTAAAGCTAAAACCAGCGATACCAAAAGAAATAAATTAGCACCAGTGGTATATTTTTCTGGACAAAATCCAGGTTTAATAAATATGTCATGAGTAAAGGAGACAGGATACTCTACATTATTGAGAAGACTTTGACTGTCTACCATTTTTTGTACATTTTGTGAAAGGCAATGTTCTCCGGTAACTGAAATTGTATATATAGAGAATCAAAATTATTAAAACTATTTAGAAGATCTGAAAATGTAAAAATCATTACTGTACAAAAATTAAGCTAAATGCATTTGATGGCCTAGGGCTGTCTCTGTTGGTTAGGCAGAAATAACACTGAAGACAGGTTTTGACCTGAGATCTTTAAATTACCATGCAAGTAGTTTAAAAAATATGAGTGGCAAATTTGGACTGGTTAAGTTTCAACTAATGTAGGAACTTAACTGAGTCATTTGTATTTAAGGTTTAGTTTTCCCAGATCCCCTAGAAAACAAGGAAAAGATCAACATATGCAGAGTGAGATTTGTGCCATATGAAATCTGAAGGACATATCTCTCCTATTGTCAAGAAAGGAAACTTAGTGCACTTAATGCTCTTAATTTAGATGTCTATTTCGTCATATGCCTGCTAGAACACTGAGCAGTAGCAAAGTGTGAGCTCATGCATTATTCCTCAGCTGTCCATATTTTTAAGTTGTTAGCATAGTCCCTGGCATGGTTTTGGCTAGCAAAAGCTACTTATATTATGTCAGGGCATTTGAGAATGCACTTGAGGGTCTGTTCCCAAGAGGTACTATGAATGATGCCACCCTTCTTTGGAAAGTGAAAACATTAATCTGTAGGGACTCTAACTAGGCCTGTTGGCCTCAGAGCTGAAGAACAGGCCCAAGCTTTTCTATTAGGACATGTAGGCCCCACCAGTGAAATTAAATGGGTTGAATTTGTCTGTGGCAAATTATTTGTCGCCTTGCCTTGCCTTGCCTCACCTTGCCTTGCATTGCCTTGCCTTGCCTTGCCTTCCCTTCCCTTCCCTTCCCAGACACCCATGAAAGCATTTCAGATAGGATTATTTAGGACTGAGTTCTTCAAATTCTGTAGGGGGACTACATGCTAGGAGTTTGCAATGTTTATTATTTCACCCCCTTTTTTGTCCTTTGTGTCTTGCATCATCTTAGGTTCTCAGTTTGGAAAATAGCGACAATTGGCATCAACAGAGTCAGTGCTTGAAGTGCTTGCTGTTAAAATGGGTTCAGCCTCCAGAAAACTGGCCTGAAACCTGGACTTGTTTCCAAGTGAAATACATTGTTGGCTCAGAGTTTGTGTCCACTGGAGCTCTGTCAATATAATAAATTCACATTACAATTTGTCTGCATTTGACACAGTGGGCAATGGGTTTGGAAGTACAATGTAAAACGGGCATCAAAGGCATGTGTTCAAAAAGCTTTTCTTATAATGATGGAAAAACACAGTAAATTCCAAAAGTCTGTGTTGGGTAATCTCTCAGCCGCTCCTGACTTCACAATGGATGCTGCAACTTTCGAGAGATGAACTTATGTTACAAGATTTCCAAAATTTCCAAATTGGAAAATACAGGGCCACAATAGGGCTTCACAATGCTTAGTACAAGATGGCACATTTGGGCCTAGGTTTGGCTTGTTTCACAAACCTGCTCTTTTCTGGTGTCTTCATAAACCCTTCTTCTCATTGTAACAGGTTCCTACCCTTGCTGCACCACCCAATATTTTTATTTTCTCTTTGAAACAGGGTAACCTCATGCACTCTCACTCATCCCTAGCCATAGATGTGTGCTTTTTGTAGTCATTGTCTCCTATATTTTTTCCAGAATGAATACATCGTTCTGGATTTATCAACATGCTCTGACCACCGGCATACTCATTTGCATAGGCATGCATATGTAATCCTTGTTTTGCATCTGAGTCTGAAATGTCTAGGAAAGATGGGTGTCTGGCCAGATCTGAGAAACAATGGCCTCAAGTCATAACAAGAGCCCTTTTTCTGGGCCATGCATAAAGAAGGCACAAACAGAAGTCTGTTCTCCAGTCGGGCAAAGGAAAATATTGAAACCCCAAATAGATATATTCCTTACAACACTGAAAAAGTAACACCTGGAGAAACTACACAGTGAGATCTGTTCGCATGCATACCCCACGGGTGCAGCTGCTTGTGTCTTCTGGGCTGCTCAGCACCTTCCCGAAGCAGCTCCTCAGACAGACTAATGAAAACTGAGAAAACAGAAAGCTTCCACATTCTTCTCGGTCCTAGACTGATGAAGATGAGGGGAAACGTGCCCAACTGTTCTATTTGGAGGGTAGTTCTGTGAAAACAAGGTTGCTTCTAAAGCATGTTCTTGCTATATCAGCATGGAGGAAAAAAAAGGAAGCTGATTGCAGCATATGAGGGAGGAAGGGTAGAAAAAAGAAAAAAAAGAAGACTTCAGACTTTTTTTGCTTCTTCATTCTCACTGCAGACTGTGTCAGATGTGGCAGAAAGTTAGCACTTCTTAGGATCCCAAGAACATCTGGCTACAACAGTATAATTAAACCAGACATTCCCAGGGAACATCCCAGGCACAGGAATTTGGAGGTCCATGCTGTTAAAGTATGGCCATAGTCCATGGCATAGCTCTGGTGGCTAGTTATCACCCTCCCAAACAATACCTGGGCATGCTTCTGGAGTTAGCAGGGGCAAGAACTAATCCCAACAAACAATTATATAGCTATTCAGTCTTATAAACTGAGAGTTTAACTACAGATGTTGGCTGTTCCATGTCATTCAGCCTCCGTGCCAGGGAATAGCTCAGGCCTACTTATTTCACTTTTAATGATGTAGCATCAGTCCATGGACTAGAACTGAAAAAACCCTTCCTTGGCTTGTCTTAACTATACAGATTAAGTAATATTGCAACAAGAAAGTGCTGCTGCCATACCACCATCTAGCTGAGACTGGCACTTGGCCATTCCCTTTTAAATGAACAGCTATAAATTATTAGACCAACTGAAAACAACAAAGAACTGTCTGTCAAGATATATAACATCTAAACCCCAAATAAATGACTGCTGATACTGTGCTGCCTTATTTCTCTCAAGGACTTCAGAGTTTCTTGAAGTAGAATATAGGGAAGTGATTGAGTTACCACCCCTGGAGGTATTTTAAAAGATGTGTAGATGTGGCACTTAGGGACATGGTTTAGTGGTGGACTTGGCAGTGTTAGGTTTATGGTTGGACTTGGTGATCTCAAAGATCTTTTCAAACCTTGATGATTCTATGATTCTATGAGTGTATATAATATCGACAAGCACAGATAAGTTATGGAGAGGCACCACAGAGCAGCCTGGGACAATTGCACTTGTGTTCTTCTGTCCCTATGTAACTGCTTCTTCTTTTATATTTCCAAGAATTTCTTTTAAATGGGTCTTGAGACCATGGTTGAGATGGCATTGGGATTGCAGGACCTTGGAAGTCTGGCTGACTCTTTGTGACATTATTTTGGCAAACTGATTTATCCGTCCCTTCCTTACACACGCCATGCTTGGCTCCACCACAGCTCTCAGTCACCCATCTGCATGAGCAACAGGTTTCCAAACCAACTAAAGAAGGGCCTATATGTGTCTAATGCAAGGTCTGTATGTGTCTAATGCAATCTAACATGTAATGACATTCATGCAGTCAAAATAGATGTTTTCAGAGGGAAAGGAATGCTACAGCTTGATGGAAGTAATTTAGCAGCAGCTCTGTCTGACCTAGAGTAGATTTTTAGTGAATGCTGAGAGATAGTTACTCATTGGTATTAGCAAGAACAGGGCACAAGCATTTTACTTAAGGTTTTCCTGTCATCAGCTCACTTTAACTGTATAAGTGGCAGGAGGGAAGGAAAGATACTGGGAAGGAAATGATGAATTGGTGTTTTTGCAAAGCTTGACACATCACTGCATTGGCCTGGCTGAAAACATTAACAAATATTATGATTATCACAGTACAGTGATGTTATTTTTTAACAAAACAAAAGCTGTGGGACATTTTTCACTTTTCCACTACAATTTCTGCCATCACATACTTTGTTGTTTACCTTGATTTATTACAGGTCTCTCTCTCTCTCTACTTTTCTCAAAAAAAAGAAAGAAAAAGAAGGTTTTTTTTAACTATACTTCAGTCCTTGTGAATGACCCCAAGTACGATAACCTTCAGCATACGTTGTAGGTTTTCATCTCAAGCAACTGATTCCCAAAGTACAATGACAGGAATTCAAGTTAGTAAGTAACAGGGCCTTTATTTCCCCAGAGATACAAGTGTGGAAGTCAAGGGAAATACAATGACGTTGTTAATGTTGTATTTATAACTGTTAGTAGTCCCACCCTCAGCTTCATTGTCTGAAGTGCTACTGTTATTTTCATAAAAAGCTCAGCAGGCAATTTCTATTTTATACAAATGATTTATTTCTACACATACGAGGAAAAAACATTTTTATTGGCTGTTTGTGATCTATTAAAAGAATCTTGTCACATTGTTTTGTGCTTTAAAATCCTTTGATTAGATAAGCTATTTAATAGTTGGACAGCCTTTTGAAGGTGTAAGATTCCGGGCATTAATTTGCATCTCACAAGAGATAATCTAACTCTAACCATTACTTCTATGCTGATAAATATTCTAATTAAAGATGGAAAAACTGATGCAAAGCTGTTAGTGACTTCAACAAAGCCATCATGGGAGTTTGCTGTTAATGCAACTAATCAGCTCCCGATTCCTAAATTAATTACAGATATTTGAGTCATGGCCTTCCAAATTCTTTTTTTTTTTAAATTTATGTGGATCTTTTTTTCTCTTTCCATCTTTATCCTATTCTTATTCTTTTCATTTCTTTTTTCAACAATTCTTTTTGTTGTGTTCAACTATAATGCAAAGAGGATATACACTTACCATAAAATCCTTTGTAAACATGTTATAATGTCTTACTTTAGCATAACTGATCGCTAATTGCTCATTTTAATTCCCGATACTTTTACAAAATAACTTACTTTGAAAAATATAAGTGAAATTATTGGATACACATAGACCCATCATACAGAACACCAACTGAATTGACCTAAAATAATTTCTAAGATCAAACCACTCAAATCTGGTCAACTTTGTTTTTAAATGGTTACAGGATATTATTTGCTGCAGGATTAGATATGTGTCTGTCAGCATATTTTAAGAAATTACTATTTTCATGTATTTTTGGCACAGTCAAAGCTAGGAAGTATTTGAGACAAACTCATGCCATGAAGTTGTCACGAAACTTGATTGAGTTCAAATGACCTTTAAATAATCATTTGGACATCTGTTGGTTTATCCAAGATTTCCAAAGTTTGCCCATGATTTTCTGTGTGAAAACACTTCATTAAGTACTTAGCTAATTCCCAAGTCTGAAGTGAATGTGACCTGACAGAAATGTCACAAACCTTTGTAACAAATTATTTTAAATATTCAACCAAAGTAACATTAAGTGAATTCATAGCAAATTGTGTGATTCAGCTGCTAATGAACTAAACTGCTGTTTGGGAAAATAATAGAACAGGGTTTTGCTTTTAAGGTGTTTTGCAGATTAAGCAAGATATTTCCTTTACAAGAGTTCTGAAAATAAAGGAAATCTTCTGGTTCCATCTCAGAGGACTCCTGTGAACTCCAGTGAGATGAACTCATGCCAGGATTATGAAATGCAGCTGACCCCTGAACTGATGTGTGAATGAAGGGTTGGAAGATATCTTTGAGTGGTATCAGAAGATACGTACTTAAGAAATAACGAGGAAGCTGAAAAAAAAGGTATCTAAGGTATTTTAGATTACGCAGATAGACACTTCAGACATCCCTACAGATATCCAGGACTGAGCACAGGAAGATCCTCTCTGAAAGGCAGTCAAATAAATGCCTTAACAAAAGAGCTTCTTGAGAGCTGTGGACTAAAAAGAAGGATTATATGCTATAGGGTGAAGAATTCTTTGGACTTTTCTTTTTCACCTGAAGCACTGATCAACTCAGAAGGAAGAAGAATATGGCTTTATGAGAGAAGAAAGTTATTAAGGAGAAAAGGAAATCTGAAACAGCTGCTGCATCTGACATCAATAGGCAAATCTCACTGCTACAGAGACCTGGAGGGGCCACTTTTCAGGTATCTTTGTATGGGTGCTCTTAGTGGCTTTGGTAAGGTTTCCAGGTGGTTTAATAGGGACCAAATCACAAGGATAAAAGTGTAACATAAATGTGGCAGGTATTTCATATTTGATTTGAGTTTTGTTCCAGATTATCATGCAGGAGTGCAGGCGGTTTGTATTCTGCGGTGCCTTCCCTCACTCTCAATTATTAGAAATAGAAAATGCGAATGACTGAATTTTAGCACGCTCATGAAACAAAATTTATGGTGAATAGGATGAGCTGAAGAGCTACAATAAGATATAGCTTGAGTTATCTTTTCATGCTAAATATTTAAATTTATGCAAATCCCCTATTCTGTCCCAGTCTTTTTTTTATACTCACCCAGTTCCTTATCATCCTTCCTTTGAAAGTCTTACCTCATAAGGCTTCATTTTTTTGGCATTGGAGATCACATGATCACAGAAAGGCTGAAGTTCGGAAGGACCTCTGGAAGTCATCTGATCTACTCCCTCACTAAGCAGGGCCACCTACGGCTATTTGTCCAGGACTATGTCCAGACAGCTTTTGAATATCTCCAAGGATGGAGACTCCACAACCTTCCTGAGAAACCTGTGCCAGGACTCAATCATCCTCACAGTAAAAAAAGTGTTTCCCAATGTCCAGGTGGAACAGGTGGAGATGCAGGCAATAGCCTGGCTTTTGTGCTTGCCATGTCTGGAGGCAGTTGACGAGAAGCCTAAATGACGTGATGCAATCTCATCATACACGGTTGTGCAGTTTTCCTGTGCTCTTAGAATAAGGCTTCAATAAAAGACTTCTACCCTACAGAGAGTCTAGGAAACGAAAGGCTACTTCAGGTGATTCAACAGTATGAAATTACTATCCGAACTATAATTAGGATTAGCCTTTTAATATATGCAGATGTGTGGAGAGAGTGGAATAGGTGGAAATTACACTGATCCTGGTAAAACGCATTTATGCCATCACTGCAGAGGTAAGACCTTAACAGGTCCTTTTCGACACATGGTGCAGGGTGTGTGCAGCAGTAATCAATTTGCTGTCAGAGGAAGGGTCATACAGTGACAAGTGGTAAATTTGGAAGATTTGATTCCACTTCTGAACCTATAAACATATTTGATTCAATTGCCTTTTTTGTTGTAGTTGTTGTTTGTGTTTTTTTTTTTTTCTTTTTTCCTTGGCTGCGGCTAAAATGCAAAAAGCAGCAAAAGAATTATGAGACCAAATTAATTAGATATTGATAATTTCTGAGGCAAGAAGAACACATTAGAACATGTTCTTAATTAAGTGCTTGTGATGCCATGTGCTCCATTCTTTATCCTTCAAAAGTGACTTGGGTTCTTTGGGATCTCAGACAATTTTTCTTTCCCCATGATTAATCTTTACAATTTCTTCTTCTCTCTCTCCAGTAATACAGGAGATAAAATACTGCCTTTATCTTCCCATAACAAATCCTGAATGCTTTGTTGTTCCAAATGTGTAATGTGCAGAGGTTTCATATAAGTTTTTTCTCTCATCAAAGTACCACACAGGTGGACTTGATTTACCAATGTATTGATCACTCTTTTCCTGACCCAGTAAAACAGTTAAGCAAATACTCCAGTGGACTCCTGTCTGAACTTCCCTTGAATAAGGGCAGTGTGCTGGGCTAAGTACTTAGTTACATTATACTAACCAGCTCATTTCAAGGCGTATAAATAAATGTTGCTGTCTTAGCCAACGAACAACAGTAAGACAAGAAAAAGAACAAGTGAACAGCTCATAATCTGATCCAAAATGTCCCTCATCAGTCTAAAATGCTGAGTATCCTAGTGGTTTTTATTATATAATACTTACTGTTTTTAATAAGCAAGCCCCCAAAGATAGCAGTAATCTAAAACCAGACCACAGCAATTTTTGTGACAAGCTGTAATTTGTTCCAGGAGAGACAATATAATAATAAATCATCCTAAATTTGAGTTGTTTTGATTTGTTTCTCTTAATATCATTCCTTTTAAGATGCTGAAGTATAAAGCTCTCTTTTTTCTCCCCATGCTAGTCTCACTTTCAAGGGGCCACTAAGAGAGGACTAGACTTCTGTAAAGGATTAATTGCCTAATGAGAGTCAAGACCATGTCATGACTGGAGAACAAAACAATGACATTTTTATCCAACTTTCTTTCAAGGCTTTGAAGAACAGTTGATTGGAATTTGCCGGGACAATCCTGAGGCAAACTGCATAAGGTTTTTATGCTTTAGCCTGTCATGCACATTGCTTTTGTTATTGCACTGGAGGAGCAAAGTTTACTGGTTATTGACCCCTCATAAAACAGTACAAACCAGACAAATTTGGTGCTTGATGAAACTAACTTTGAATTGATTTTCTGTCTGCTGTATTTCCCAGGAAGGTATAGCCAACTGGCATGTCATAATCTAACTTTAAAGAGAATCATGTCCTGCTCATAGCTAGAAGCAGTTAAACTTTTCTCAGGAAAGTGATATCTATTAGAAAACTGTAGTTGAAACCAAAATCCTTTGGAGAAATGCGCTTTGAGAGATTAAGATTTCATAAGAAAAGATCTCACAAACCTAAGATAGAACCACTTTTTGGCATGGGCTTTGGCATGCTTTTCCCCCTGTACTCTGCTCTCGCCCTCTACTCTGCTCTCATGAGGCCCCACCTGGAGTACTGTGTCCAGCGCTGGAGCCCTCAGCACAAGAAGGACACGGACCTGTTGGTGCGGGTCCAGGGGAGGGCCATGAAGATGATCAGAGGGCTGGAGCACCTCTCCTATGAGGACAGGCTGAGAGAGTTGGGGTTGTTCAGCCTGGGGAAGAGAAGGCTCTGGGGAGGCCTTCTAGCAGCCTTCCAGTACCTGAAGGGGGCCTACAAGAAAGCTGGGGAGGGGCTGTTTGCAAGGGCATGTAACGATAGGACAAGGGGCAATGGTTTTAAACTAGAGCAGGGTAGGTTTAGATTAGACATTAGGAAGAAGTTCTTTACAATGAGGGTGGTGAGGCACTGTAAGAGGTTGCCCAGCGAGGTGGTGGAGGCTCCATCCCTGGAGACATTCAAGGCCGGGCTTGATGAGGCTCTGAGCAGTCTGATCTCATGGAAGATGTCCCTGCGTACTGCAGGGGGATTGGACTAGATGACCTTTAAAGGTCCCTTCCAACCCAACACATTCTATGATTCTATGCAGCATGAGTAATTCTGTTTTGTCCAAGATACTTAAACAAGGTCAGTTCATTTGCAGTTATCTTGCTCCTTTGAAATTACTACTTTGAAAAGAACTCCTGACTTCAGGAGGCCAGGTCAGATAGGAGCTGTTTTCCTAGTGCTGTGTGACCATTTGTATCCTTATTTTGTAAGTATCTGCCATAAAAAGAAATGAAGCAAGGAAAAAGAGCAAAAAACCTGGTGTGGTTACAATAAGAGCTAGATCACATCCCAGGAATTATGTAGGTAATGGAGAGTTGAAGCTGAAGTGATATGCATACAAATAAGACTACAGTCAGGTATCACATAACTTGAAATACTCAAGTGCGTTAGAAAATTCGCTCTGTGACTTCCATGTTTCCAACTGCACCCAGGTTTACTTTGTTTTTAACAGAGCTGAGCATCCAAGCCTAACTGAGTTGCAATCTGGAAAGTGAATATTCCTATGCCTATGTTCCTTGATAGACCTGATACAAGTAATGTATTCTGGGTATGTATTATACATGCTGCCAAGTTTTTCTGCCTCTTTCTTTAAAAGGACAGCCTATGGCTTTATGATGATGCTTTTTGCACAACAACTAAATGGGCTTTGGCACCAGCTACCGGGACTTTTTCTGTGTTTACTTTTACCCAGGCACTGAGTAAACTGGGAACAGGAATGAGAAATTTTGCCTCTTCTCCTGCTACTGTTTCTCACCATTTAGCTAGACCATCATGATTGTAGCGATGCTTTTCCTTTCTGACCTAAAGATTTGATGATCAGAGGGCTGGAGAACCTCTCCTATGAGGACAGGCTGAGAGAGTTGGGGCTGTTCAGCCTGGAGAAGAGAAGGCTCCGGGGAGACCTTATAGCAGCCTTCCAGTACCTGAAGGGGGCCTACAGGAGAGATGGGGAGGGACTCTTTATCAGGGAGTGTAATGATAGGACATCAGGAAGAAATTCTTTACTGTGAGGGTGGTGAGGCACTGGAACTGGTTGCCCAGGGAAGTTGTGGCTGCCCCATCCCTGGAAGTGTCCAAGGCCAGGATGGATGAGGCTCTGAGCAGCCTGGTCTAGTGGTGTCCCTGCCCAGGGCAGGGGGGTTGGAACTAGGTGATCTTTAAGGTCTCTTCCAAGACGAAACATTCTGTGATTCTGTGGTTTGGCTACACGTACTAGAAGTATTTTTATGTATATCACTTTTCTTGTAAGAGTCCAGATAGCAGAAGGAAAGATTTCAGCTCTGAGGAGCAGTATTCTGAATACACAGAGACGCAATGGAACAATAAGTGCCTTGATTCACTCTCTGCTTTGTTGACTGCCTTAGAGTTCATTTTAATAAGGACCAAAAATACAAAACTGTCATGCCATTACGGAATGTATTTTCCCTGCCTAAAGCTGAATTGTAACTCCCTGTCCAAAGCAGAGGGCAACAAGCTGCCAAATAGTATATACTTTGTAATAACACTGAGTATTTTTAAAAACTACTTTCATAAGAATATAATATTTCTATTTTTAACAGTTCTTTGAAATCTTCTGAATTCTAATAATGAACTTAAGATGTATTAAAAATAAGTTTATCCTGTCAACTAAAGGTTATAATACTTCTTACGTGTTAACTAACAGCAGGGATAACAATTTGAAAATGGTCACAGAAAAGAAATGTTTTGTACCTGTCAGAAATTACTGTGATTGTTTGGTTTTTTTTGTGTTCTGTTTTGTTTTGTTTTTTCTTTTTAATTTCAAGTTGTCTCACAGATTGCCAGGTCTTGCTTCAAGTGCACTACAGCTATTATTACTCTTATTATTCTTCCAAACAAGCCTAGACCCACCAGAGAAAACAAAGCTGGACCTACGTGGCTTTTCCTTTTTGGGTGTGGTGCAGCTTTACAGCCTTGTGAATTTGAAAGTGCTCTCACCAAAAGTATTAAAAAAAGGTATTTGGAAATTTTTTTTCCATATAAATGAAGATGGGATGTGGAGAGAAGGAAAGAAGGAGAAAAAGGGAGAGAGGAGGAGAGAGGTGAAAGTCCCAGTGGCGTGAGGGAATACAATATGGAGTCCCATAGAAGACATGCTCATTTGTGATATGAAAGTCTAAGGAGAAACATCTGAAAGTTCTGCAGTGTCATGTCAGGTTTAAGTGAGAACTCTTGTAGATACTGGATCATAGAACTGTATATTTCAAATACATACTGCATTAAATAACTTTAAAAAGGAGTGTTTCCACACAAATTGTGTCCTCAGCCACATGTGTAGAAGGTGCAATTGTACAGATCTTGAGAATGAGCCAGTGGAGGGTCACCAGGATGCTCGGGGGGCTGGCACACTTGCCCTTTGAGAAAAGGCTGAGGGATGTGGGCTTGTTCAGCCTGGAGAGGAGATGGATTTGGGGGGACCTGACAGAAGCCCCTCGTACAGGGCAGTCATCAGGAGACAGACCCAGGCTCTTTAAGGAGGTGCATGGCAGGAGAACACAAGATAACAGTCCTACATTGGAACAGGAAAGCGACCAAGTGGTACAAAACAAAAAAAAAACCAACCCCACAAACAATATCTTGAGGGTAGTCAAGCAGTGGAGCAGGTTGACCAGAGAGGTTGTGCTATCTCTGTCAGGTTTTCAAACCCCACTGGACACAGCCCTGAGCAATCTGATCTGACCTCAGAGCTACCGCTGCACTGAGCAGCGGTGTGGACTAGAGACCTGAGAAGGTCCCTTCCCACCTGAATTATCCTGTGATCCTGTTATCCCATGGCTACTTCACAAATACGAACATCATGGTTACAGGTGAAATAGGGTAAGGTACGTATTTCAGAAAGTTCTGTGAGAATTTAACTAACTATTGATCTAAACAGAAGCTGAGATACTGGATCACGTATGATTTCCAGGACTTCTTTCCCCCTTTTCTCAGTAGGTGTTTTATTTTCAAACTTGCAAACAGACACATCCAGTGACTGGATTTTACACATCCCAGATTACACCTTCATCTATGATAAGCCTTCAGAAGAGCGCAGACAAAGGAAATTACTGTGACACTTGACCTGAGCACCATTCCTGGCTATTTTATGATCTAGTATAGATACAGCCCCTGGGCATAAGCATTCACTGCATGGTAGCATGCTCAAGGCAAGGACACGCATAGGTGGACTCTTGACCCATGCGGTGGCCACACATAGAGTATTCTGAAAGTGAAGCACATTCCCATGTTGCTTTTAAGATGTTTGTATCAAAGACTGATAGCCAGAGCCATAGCACCAAAGGTTTTCTTATAAGCTGAAATACTTGACAGCACTTAATTATCTTTGTAAAAATCAGGGAAAAGTGCAGGCTTATGGGGAAAAAGATGACCACATCCTTGAACCTTTGTGAAATCAGGCCATTAAATTGTACCAACCTCTACATGGCTAATTTACTATCTCTCTTTCAGACTACCCTAGGAAAGCATATACCGCTAAGTTAGCTCCCTGAAATACCTATGAAATACATCTCCTGTGGAAGGAGAGCAGAGAGACACAACAGAAATCTGCAATTCTCAAAATTTTTGGCAAGCAGGGCCCCTTTATGGCCTCATTTGTCTCTATGTAACCTTTGGTTGCCTAAATAGCTTTAATTGCTGTCTGTATTTGAAGCCCTGCTGGGCTGGAGAGTTAAGTGACGAATGTGGTAACTGTCTCCCAGTACAAATATTCTCTCTCCTGCCCTAGATTACTTGAATTGCTGCTCCCTATGGGTTGGCATATTGCATTTCTATTGGTTTTCCTGAGAATTTTCTTCTTTATGTATGTAGCTAATTTGATCCACTTATTTATCTAAAGCAACTAAAACTGTTATCCATAGTTTAAGAAAAACAGAATTAGATTGTTGCTCTTTCCTCTCACATCAAGCAAAACAACGTGAGTCCCATAGTTTTAAAAGCCATACGTTTATAAATCATTCCCTGCTCACCGGAGCACTCATATCATCATGATGTCTCATGAACCATTGGTGGACTCTCATGGCTTTCTTTGGAATAGAATGACACACAAAAGAAACAAGATTTTTTTAATAACAGCAGCATCCTTGTCAAATGTAATGGATGAGCAATTGCCATTTCTTTTAGTCTGACTATGGAATGGGCGTAGTCACTCAGGAATGTGGTGTTAAAGAGACTTTATGTGCTTCCACGTCTTGCTAAAGAAAGACATTTTGTCTCTCTAGGCTCACCAGCCACTGTCTTTACATCTCCTATGCATTTTTTCTTTTCTCTGCTGCAGATCTGACTTTTAACTTTGGATTAATAGTGCAGCTTTATCTTTCTGACTGTCGCTTATGTACTTCTGGTTTTCCTCTTGACAAAACAACAGTAAAATGTAGATGTAGCGTAGTTCAAAATAAAAGGAAAGTAAGAAGGGGAAGACACTTATTCCTCCTAGAAAATTTTTGGGACACTTTCCTCCACTAAAATTATGATTTAATTAATTCCCCGAAATATATTTATAAAATAAAAAATAAATTGAATTCTTGAATTCTGGTGCACTTCCGTCGGCAATAATATACTTGTACATACTACTCTAGTAAACTCCGTTTAACTACTCAGCTGAGCTGGGCTTATACTGCTTTGCCCAAACTGTGCCAAGCAGCCAGGACTTTACAGAGAATCAGGCCATATACATGCTAGAAAAACCAATGAAAGTGGTGTAACTCTCTTCCCTGGGTGTCTTGGAATGTTGTTACTTGGCAGAGCTTAAAAATACCACTTAAAGAAAAAAAAGAAGTGTGATTTAGGGCCAGATTCACTGACACATTCCAGTTGCTTTGTGCTTGTCTGGTGATAGAAAACAGCAGTAAACTAACAAGCTAAAGTGGATTTATGATTGCTTTGCATATCTGACATGGCACGGGGCTATTACGGCATACCAGAAGGAGTGCTCTCTAGTGATGGGCTGGAGATAAAGGGAGAGGGTGCTTGTTCTTGCCTATAATAGAATTCCTGGTGATATGAAATAAAATCGTACATCCAGTTTAGTTGTATATTCGTGGTATTTTAGTATTTATTAAACTGTCTTCCCCTGATAATTATGGATGGATGTTAAAACAGCAGAAATCTCCCTTGGAGACTAAAATGGCAATGAAGTAGAATAGCAGCCCGCAGATAAAAGAAATATTTGAAAGCTTTTTTAAGCAAAGACCGTATGTACATCACATGGTAAACTGCATTCAGTATGGGCTTCATATCCTTCCTGCTCACATAACTTTAGCAGATCCAGCCTAAATGAAAGTCCATTGCTATCAGGAAGGAATGCCACCAATGCCATGCAGAACAGATACCTGTGGTTATGTCTGTGTGACATGTGACATAAAAGGTTTCACTGAGCCACAGCAGCGTGAGTTGCGTGGCTGAGGGCCTTTGTCATCTTAGCTGAGGAATGCCTTAGACGTTCAATTGGCCTTGGCATCTCTGACATGATGATAAGCGTGCACAAATATTTCACCAAGCACCAATTATTTAGAAAATGAAGTGCGTGTACGTTTTGCCAGGCAATGAGTTTCTCATGCTAGTTTCAGTGTGCGTGCACCAACAAATGCTGTCAGAATTCCCCCATTAAGTTTTTTTCTTCACTGCATTCAGAGCGTTTTCCTCGTGACGGTGTCACTGCTAGTTGAGAAGCATAGATTTGTGTATTAAGAGTTTCATACTCTGAAGTATGGCTTTTGTGTGACACTTGCATGGTCCCTAGGAAATAATCAAGTACTAGGACTCTGTCCAGATATGGAGAGCTGTTCTTCTGGCAGCTGGATGAAATGAATCTTCCAGCTGGGAATGTGTTAGATTGAAATGTTTCTCAAAGTAGGGGGGACTGGAAACAAGGATAAAGTCATTCTGTGAGAGGCCAAACTGAACTTGTGGTGTTTGGGAGCCATACGTACCCAGGAAATGTGTAAGCATGAATGATATCTGCTGCGTAAGAACTGTAACCAAAGCAAGGAGGAGGAGGTGGTGTGACTACATGCTCAGCTGTGTTCACTTGGGTCACTCAGCTCCCTCTGTGTCTGTATGGTGGCAGATACGAGGCTGTATTTCTGACATTGGTACCAGTTAATTCATTCCTGGCTGGATGGCATGCCTTGCTCTTCCCCCTGAATATCTTGTTTGAGTGAGGGCTACATACACGAGCAGATATCTCCAGATGAAACACAGAGATGTCGTATTTTTCTGATGTCTGTGTCTAATTCAACATTTAAAAAGCTACTTGTCAGATTGTTTCATGAAAACCAAGCAAACTTAAAGTTTAGATGACAAGTATTATTTAATCAAAAGTTCTTGGAGGCAAAAATAAATAACTCTTATCTCTGATGAAAATATAAATAGAAATATCTCCAGGCCGATGTGTTGTGCAATAGCTGAATGGTATGATGTACATAAACATCCACAGCATATTTTGGCCTGTTTTTCAAGACCTTCTCTATCTTGTCAGAATGTTCAGGGTGATATATCAGCAGTTTAAATGAGAATAGATTGCCGTTGCAGATCATAAAATTTAATTATGGTAGAACTTTCATCTGAGATGAACTTGAATGTCTCCGATGGGAAAATAAGTGACCACCAAAGCAGCCTGGCCACCCAAGCCAGGGCTGATGTGGTTTTAGATACTTTGTTGAAAGCCAGAAAGCCAGCTGTAATGAAATAAATTTTTAATTCCCCTTGTGTCAGATAAGCTTGTTGTGAAAAATATTTTCAGACTCAGATATTCTACACATTTTCCAGATACTCTGTCTGTTGTGGGCTCTTTCTTCAACTTCTTCCCTCTTTCCTCTTGTAAACACATGCATCTTCCATCATACAGTTTCCATCATTCATACGTCAGTCTTGCCTTTCCTGTTTCCTCAATTGCCACCATACCAACTTTGGCACTTTGTCCACTCTATCTAGTGGACAGCTGGCTACAAAAGAGCTACATAAATTTATATTGTTGGCCAATAGTACAGTTCTGCCTGTAAGTGTAGCATGTGTTGGCTTTTATGAGAAACATGTTCCATTACTCAGAGGTTTTGTCATTTGCATTTATGCTGCATATTAGCAAGCTACAAACAAAACAGGATTGCAGCCTGAACCTATGGCTATTTCAAATCTGCTCCTGATTCTGAGAAATCATGTATTGCCTTCTTCGCATTAAACATATGATATTTTATTTGCAATAGAAAAGTAAAGTATAAATTACTGTCTGGATCCCTGAAGGAAGAGTGACTAAGTGGGTCATGAAAGTGGTTAAACCTTGCTTGTGAAAAACTGGATGGAGCAGATTTGTGATTCAAAGGAAGTGTAAATATAATGTGCAATTCTGACCCAAGTACCTGGAAGAGCCATTGCCTTAAATTAAGAAGTGTAGATATTCAATGGTGAATGTGGCCGAGCCATGCATAAATAAGTTTTCAAGGTGGGATTCAGAATATGGAAGATAAGGGGCCAGTCATACCTATCTCATCAGACGTGAATAATCCTAATTATTTAATTGGGACTGTTCATGTGTATGAGGATTACTGGCAAGAGTAAAGACTTCTAGGTTCATGCCCCACTCTGGTTTTAAGGCAGCAGAGATATTGACCGTGCTGCATATTTTGATTGACAAGCCAACCACCTTTTTGCTGGAGCAAAATGACTTTAACGTGATGTGTTGGGTATTGAATATTTAAAAACTGTAAATTATGACCTGTGAGACTGACTAGAAATCATGGGAATAAAGCAAACAAAAAAGTTTTATTTATTGTAATTCTGCATTTTGTATGTCTGCTTTATTTTGAGTTTGAGCATAACCAAACTGCCAGTTTTCTAAGTCTTCTTTTTGCTAGAGAAAGGCCAAGCATTTCCTTGAGAATATCACCACAAGGCATGCCACAGTGCCACGTACATATAAACTAGCTCTTTATGAGCAAGAGCAGGTTCTGGAAGCAGGATATACCTATAGCATTCTGCCCAGCCTAATACACTTTTTTTCACCATCCTCCCAGTAATGTTTTCATATCAAAATGCAGTCACTGATTTGTAGCAAATGCACTCGTATATTGGAGGGACGGTGTTGCAAATTATGGCCTGAGTTAAATGGGGGAGAAGCGTAGGGGAGGCACACGTGTCTTGGAAAGGGAGGGGTAGACTGCAGGACCAGGCTCCCCTCTTCCCACCTCTCAGCACAGGCATGGGACTGCCCCTCCGTCAGTCCTTACGTTCCAGGCCATAGATATAAAGCAGTTTACTCAAGCCCTCATTGAGTAAACCACATCGTAAACCACATTCTGGGAACCTTTGTGTTTCCCTGAACCTCCCAGTGCTCAGCCTGGGGCAAAGTAACTCACACCACGCATAGCCTAGCCCTGCACTTAATCGCACAATTGAGACCATGGAGGAAGAGAACACAGGAAACCTTTATTTTTCTACAGAACTGATACAGTACAGGCAGCGTCTGCACAATAATGCTTCATTTACTGCCTTTCTCCTGTTATTTACCTCTTGGTGACCTAGCAGAAGCAGAGGTCACTTAGCTGCATGGTAGCTCTGAGTTCTGAAGCAACTGTAGGAGACTGCCAATTATTCATTGTTTTCCCACAGTTTATCATGGCTCTGCAATATGAATCTCTGTAGTGTTCTGAGAGAGGGAGAGATTGTCTAGGGGAATTGCCATTCCCCTTCCTCATCATCACACAGCCCAGGTCTCTTCACATCTGTAGCTAAATAACACTCCTGGAGCAACCGCTATGGAAGTAGTCAGTGTATTTCTCACTGTCTTGAAGCGCCAATATGCCAATGGGACATGGTGAGGAAGAGCCAGCAAGCTGTAGCTAGATAACTTTATATGAACCACCAGAAAGAGGGACTTTCCTTGCACGGTCTTTCCTTTACATCCGTAGAATTACTGTATCGTATCTAACGGACAGAAAGATTTTTATTTCAGCAAGCTTCTCATTTCATGCAAAAAGATAAGAGAATTCCTGATTCCTGCTAGTGTGCGCTTCAGTAAGGCATAGAGGAAAGACACAGAGCTGATAAGAAAAAGTCTTTCAGGGCAGATTGCCACGATGCAAAATGGTTGCAGATTTTCTGCCTACCTCAAAATCACCTTAAAGCTGAATGATTAAAGCTGATCAGAGGATCGTCACGATACCTGTGAGATGTACTGGTTTAGAACATTTGTATTTCACATTATTCTCTGAAAAGTACACCTCTGGAAATTTTAAAAAGGCTTTTCTCTGTAAAAAATTCGATAGGAGATGACTATCCTTTGTGGGTTTTCTGAAGGAGCGGATGATCAGGTCAGGCTGACTAAGAAGTTATTGTCATATTTCAGTGTTCTTCCATTCTAATGTGTGTTCAGACTGAACGCTTTCTGTAGGTGATATATACTGTGCATTATCAGCCTTCTGTATTCTGGCTCTTCCTCAAAGGGCATCTAGTGAGTCAGACTGTTTTTTTTCTGGTGGGCCCTTCACCTGCTAGAGACAAGAATCTTTAATCCTTCCGCTGGGGGGAAAACCACAGAACGCCAGGCAAAGTAAACTCTCTACATTTTTATTTTTGTCGTTATGTATTTTATTTTATATTCGTAACTTTTTCGTTTTGATTCCTGCTTCAGAACACACCTTCACGCATTGCAGTCTGTATTTTCCAAGAAATAGTTACCATGGACTTAAACGTGACCTAAGTTAAGTTTACATTGCCAAGAAAGTAATTTCTCAAGCCATTCCTGGATCTTGTCCCCAAAACTGAGTATGTGCTTCTGTTTAGTGTGAAGTAAGTCTCTCCATGTAAGACCTAGGTGCAGTCTGGGAGATCCTTTGCTCCAGGGATTGTTCCGTGTGTGGAGGTGCCATGTTCGGCTCCTTCCACTCCACATGTTCTTGCATATTGCCCAGGAATCCTCCAGCTCAGGAATCCTTGAAAGATTCTCATGCACTCCGGGACACGTAACATGCACCTCAGTTCCCTGTTACCAAATGTGGTGGGCTGAAATTCAGGCACTTGGAATGAAAAAATGTCAAAAGATCATAGAATCTTTTAGGTTGGAAAAGACCTCAGAGGGTCCAGCTGTTAACCTAGCACTGCCAAGTCCACCACTAAACCATGTCCCTAAGCACCACGTCTACCCGTCTTTTAAATACCTCCGGGGATGGTGACTCACCCACTTCCCTGGGCAGTCTATTTCTATGCTTGACAACCCTTTCAGTGAAGAAATTTTTCCTAATATCCAATCTAAACCTCCCCTGGCACAACCTGAGGCCATTTCCTCTTGTCCTATTGCTTGTTACTTGGGAGAAGAGACAGACACCCACCTCGTTACAACCTCCTTTCAGACAGAGATGGCAATTGTCAGGATCTTCTGAAAGTGAACTCTGTAAAATACAGTTATTTATTTTTATTTACTGTTTTGCATAGTCACTAATTTCACACCGAAAGCTCCTGACTCTATATTCTGGTCCCATGTCAGTGAAACAATTAGACCTTAAGTAGCCCCGTTCGTTATACTCTTATTAATGCAAGTCCTTTTCCAGATCAACATGAAAACATCTAGTCCCCTGTGTGGCTGACATGAAAACATCTGGTCCTCCACGTGGCTGAGCACTGGATTTGGCTGGAGCCTTTAACAGAACTCCACTGATGTAACCTTATATAGGACTTGAAATCACCTTGCAATATTTTTTGTAAGGATCCTTTTATTTGGACAGTCATGTAAATTCTCATTGTCTAGTCTTGACAACCTCATTTGGAAAGGTAAATCTTTTGGGAATGTATGTTTCTTAGATCTGTGTCCTGCTCATTTTAAATACCCTGAGTTTGATTCACCTCTCAGTGACATAAATGTAATCATTAATGTAAATACATTGCCTCTGCTTGGTCTTTTTTGGGCGCATTCTGGCACAAGTGAGTGCAAAATCTGATCTTCTGATGATTAATTCAATGGTATTTAATTTTTCAATCTCTAGCTTGTTGAAGTGAAGAAATAATAATAAGACTTACAGTGCCAACTCTGTTTCAGGTGAAAAATGATTACATGTTCAAATCTTCTTGGTTAAAGGCCTAAATGTTAATTAAGCCATTTATTTTTATTTGGCAGAAAGACAGAGGTAAGATAGTTCAGTCTTCCGAGGTCTAGGCTGTGTTACGTGAGTATATAACACTATGAAAAATTGTGTAGACTAGTTATTTGCAATAGACCAAACATTTATTTGTCTCTCATGTAAGCATTTGTCTGGTTTTCAGGGCAGAAATGTAAGACCAAATGTGTGTTCTTGCATTATATTAAAATTCCCTAATGTTTTTTTTTTTTCTTTAAGCTGCATAGGTAGAATAAATGAGGGGTAAAAACTATTCATGGTGTGAAAAAAATCCGCAGAATTTTTACATTTGCACTTTGCAATTTGTACTCAATGCAACAAGGTCTCAAGGCTGTTTCTGTCTCTTTTGCATGCCATTTAAAGCTATTTTTTCCAGTACCGCTGCACATGACTATAAAGCAGACAGGGCTTCAAACAAGTGTAATTGTAGAGGGACGTTAAAATGTATGGCCTATGTATCACAGTTTAGAGGTAAGATGTAGTTACAGGAATACCAAGGACGTCCTCTATCATCGGTATTGGCTGGTGTAAAGTTTAACTTCCAGGTTACGTAGCATTGTAGAGGTGGTACTCCTGTCCAGTCTTCCATCAACAATTCAGATGCACTGGAATCTCTCATGTTAGTTAATGAATTGGTTTAATTTCAACTCCAGATTCAGTCACTCAAATATACGTGCCTACAGTATAAAAATCTACATGCAATGCAAGCTCACACTGTAGTCAATGAAGTCCATATGGGCAGTATTGGGCTTTTCAGTTCATCTAACACAGATATACAGCTTCTTGCTTGCTGATAGGTGATTAGTGTAATTTTAGACACAGAGAGGTGTCCAGCTGCCACTTCAGAAGACCACAAGTCTCATATGTGCTCACACACCTTGCCTGACTTGTGAAGGTTTCTCAAATACCTGAAGAAGTCTCAAATGTCATACTTATCTTTCACCAAATGAATCTCCCCCAGGATGTCTACTCTAGGATGAATCCAGCAGCTCTCCAGACTACATTTGGCATGGTGCAGTTACTTAAATATCTATATTCAGTGCCATTTTGGACTCCCTACTGTCTCCCATGTGGTTTCCACCTGCTTTTGTGGAAAATCATAGGTCTCCCGTTGGTCCTCAGTCACATCCATCAGAAGTGTACAGATATTTTAGCATCTTTGGAATCTCAAATGGCGCTTGATGCTTATATTCATGGAAGCATATTATGACTGTGTATTGACCAAGGCTTTGACAGTGGTCCAGGTTATTCTACTTGTCTTTTTTCTGATACTTAGAAGGGTCTAGATGCCATGCAGATCCTGTCTCACATCTGTCAGCCCTGTGTGGGCTCTTAGCTACCCTTGGATGTTACAGAAGACACCATACATCCGTGATTAGGCAACTGAATTGAACACCATGTCTATAATATGAGATTAGGTTCATAGTTCATAGGTGCACTGTGATACACACCTGATTTCATGTGCTTGAATATGAAACTAAATCCTACCCATGGACATATTTGTACAATACTGTACAATGCCCAAACCTAAATCTTCTGACCTATAGCACTGATTATGCCTTCTGTGTATATCTTTATTGAGATTTGTTCAAGGTGTTCTTGGTAAAAAATACTTAGATTGTGTTGTATATAGTGTTTGTAACAGTATTGTTATGCACCTCTTAGCTTCTTTCTGATGGTGGAGAAGAACAGGAGATTAATTATTAGAACCCTTTAATGTCTCACCGCCCTGCTTTTCAATGACCCATCTCAGTATGCATTATTTCCTGCATTTTGCCTCATGGTTCTTTAGCTCTGCTGTTTGTTCTCTTTTGACTTGACCATTTGCAAGAAACACTGCCCCTGATAAGACTAGAGTAGTAGGACTCTTTGCTCACTCTGAAATGTTTTATAAAAGAAAAAGTAATGAGCCCAAATATTTACATAATGTGGTTTGCATGACGCTAACTCGTTGACGCTAACTCGTTAAACTTCTGGTTGCACCTGAAGAACAAGTTTTTTTAATGTGATATGATTACAAATCTTAAGCCAAATCCTCTTCCCTGGTACATAAGAATAGGTCTTAATGAAATCAGTAGGAGTTATGTACATGTATCCAAGTGTAAAATCTGGCTCCAGAATTTGGCAATTAGTTCCTCATTTTAATGATGTGTCTGAAAATTTGATTCTATCATGGCAGTGGTAACAGCTTTGGCTCCTCATTTTACTTTTCTTTTGTGTCCTCTTTATGCAGTTTCTTTCATTTGTATTGCGCTAGCAAATATCCTGAAAATTGGTCAGTGATTGCTAAGGTAACTGCATCTACAGGTTTGGGTTGAGCAAGAAGAGTTTGGAGAACACAGATTATATCAACTAGGGAGCATGTGTAGGCAAAAAGAAAATTGTTCTATGAATATAAATGATTTCACTGGGCACCAGACATAAACAAGACTTTATCTCATTGTTGCTGGATTAAAATCTCATGTTTTCTCGTACTCATGTGTGGCATTATTCCTATTTCATGCTATGACTGGTCTTGTGATTATCTGCCTGAATTATTAAATACTCAGTACATGTGTAACTTTAAGCAACTGAAACAGAGATCAGAAAGGAAATATTCTTTGGTACACTGGTGAACCCTAGCCATAAAGAGTTTTGGATTATTCATTATGTAAGATTATCTGTTTATTTTTTAAAAGAACATGCTTCTACTGAAACATCCAGGAATGTATTTTTGTGTGTTACAGTATACCTGCATTAAGTTTATAAAGCAGTTAGGATGTACAGATTCTGTAATTTGAATTTATATGCATCCACCCATATTCCCACGTGTGTTTACACATACAGACATGCAAAAAGACAATATATACACATCATTATATAATATGTGTATTACGTATATTATGTATTGAAATTATAAACATACTATGTGATTTGACTGATCTTGCCTGCTTTGGGCTGTACTGAAAATAAGGTGGGCATCTAGGCTTCTTTTATAGTCAGTGGAAAAGTTATTTTCAGAGGATTTGTCCAAGATTACTTACAGAAATTGTCTTTTGTATGTTCTCTACTGATAATGGGGGGGAGCTTGCTTCATGTCTAACATCTGTCTTGTACCCGGTTAAAGTAAGCTGAGAAGAATCGTATTCAAATGTACTTACTCAACAAAAATCGAGACCGTTTGACCGATGTATTTAAAAAACCGGTAAACATTCAATTTCTATGCAATAATATTTCTCTTGATGAGGATCATTCTGGTCTTATACAGATTACTGCAGTTGTTTGGGGCTCAGCCTGACTGTGCTTCTTACTTCTTCATAAGAAGAAGGATCAGTGGATGTACTGGTGGGAACAGCAGAAGCTGCCAGAGTTTGTCTCCATTAGATCAGTTGCTGCTGCAGCTGAGTTAGCATTGGCTCCAGTATGATTTTTTTTTTTAATTCTCTGGCTCAGACACAGGCCAAATGCACACCAATGCTAGAGTTAAAAATAAGAATAAAAATTATATTCATTGCATTGTGTGGTTTTTAAGAGGTTGACACTGACATGGGTAATTTGACCTTTTCATATAGATGTCTCTTAGAAACCAGAGTTGGCATAGGTGCCCCTTCTATGCTTGTGAAATAATATAAGCAAATTCATGTAAAGAAGAAGCCAGGTAATTTCCTCACCTTCCCAGACTAAAAACAGAGACACAACCACCCCTGCTTTGTTATGAAATCTCCTTGTTGAAGTGTATTTAAGAGCTCTATTAGCATTCTGCACAGAGACTACTGAAAGAGTAAACTATTAAAATAGTGTTTTTACCTGTCACCAAAAGTCAGTAATTTAAGACCTGCAACATGGTACTTTTCCCTTCTGAGTCACCAACTTTCCCTAAAGTATACTGAATCTATTCAACTGTGATTAGTAATTGTTTCAAAGGAGGAATAATATGTGTTGCGAATATGTTATTTTCCCAATATCCAGTGAACTTCTCTCTCTTTTCCATTGTAATCCCTTTAAAACATTTGTCTGAGCAGACTGAGTTATTGCCCTTCATAAAGCAGGAACAAAAAAAAAAAAAAGAAAGTTTTCTAGTCAGTTTTTATTTCACACTTGGATTAATAGAGCAACAAATCACAGTTTATTTATTTGTTCCTGTTTCTGCCAGAACTATTGCTTAGTTATTTTAAATTACCTGATTTAGTCCACACTTCAAAGTATGGGGATAATTTCTTATACTTATGAATGCATAAACTTAAAAGAGCTGCTAACCTCTTTGGAGATTTCGATCTATCTTTACATTTCCCTTCATCAAATAAATATTGAGCCTCCAACTAATGGCTTCATTGTCTAAATTGTCTGATAAAGAAAAATCTTTCTGATGCTAAAAAAAAGATGTGTGTTTTTTTTTTTTTTTGGTCTTCACTAGCATTTGAACTTTCAAATATTTTCTCATTTTGATTTGTGATGTGTAATGTTCAGTGCTAAAGATTTTGCTAACCAGCATGCTTATATTTTTCGGATTCCAGGGGGAACATTTTATTATATATGACTTGTCAGAGCAGAGGTTAGAGATATTTTGAAATCCTTCCAATATCCTCTGCTAGGTTTCTAAATGTGAAAGAAAAATTATCAATTTTTTAAGGGTATAACGAGACCAAAATGATAATGTTATGAAGGCAGCCTATGGCACAGCTGGTCAGAGTGAACCTTTCCCACCACCCTCTTCTTTCGTATCTTGTTAGGACCATTTTCAGGGAAATCACTGATGGTCAACCTGAAGAATGCAATCATGAGTGCTATGTATACATTATTCATCTAAACACACACATACAATCTTGAAATATGTTTGTCTATATGTGTGTATGTGTGTTTATACATACACATATACATGTTTGTAGTCAACACACTGGTGTAAACATAGCTAAAGATGTTTATTTTACAGACACCAAGCATTGACTGGAAGTAAGTTAACCTGAAGGTGGCAGCTCTCTCAGATCTCCTACTGGGATGGATTCACTTCACAACAATCTCAGTCCAGCCCAAGGAAGTGAAGGTGAACCAGCTCCATGCAAATGCTCTTCAGCAAGGACAACTCTTGGTCACTGCCATCCAGAAGGATACAACCAGAGCAGGATGGGGTTGGACCAGATGACCTCTGGAGGTCCTTTCCAATCTCAGCCATTCTGTGATTCTATGATTCTGTGATTCTGTGAAGCAATAGGTTACATTCTGCATTGAAGACTACTGGCTAAACTATCTTTTTACATAGGAAATAGAGAATATTGATTAGTTACAAACATAGTACCTTCAGACTGATAAGAGCATTTACAAGCAAAAGCTATGTTATATTGTGTTGTTATACCGTATCCTGTCATGTCCTATAATTTTATTTTAATTATTTTATATTACATTATAATGCTATGTAATAGAATATGTTACGAAGGACTGCATTCTGTACAAAGTATTTCAGAGACTGTTTTTAGTAAATCCAGTAAAAAATCTAGATTGTATCTGGAATCTAGTGAATGAGATTCCTGAAGGCTGTGGGGAGAAGGGCGTTAGGAAACTCAATGAAGCACTGACAACGGGAAGAGTAAGTCTTTATCAAATGCTGGTTCTTTATTTATCCTAAGATATTTTTGTGTTCAGTTTAAGATCTCAGTGTGAAAACTGTAATTGCCATAGTGCATCACTTCTAATACTCTTAAATTCAGATGTGATGAATGGCTGTAAGTTCTTCAGAAGGGATAGGCAAAGA
>VYZM01018838.1:0-180352 GCA_013398915.1 Dromas ardeola | reverse complement strand
CCTGCTCTGGGTGGCCTTGCAGCAATGGCAGCTCTGGGCGGTCGCTGCACTCCTGTTGCTGGTCGTTGGGCTCTGCTGGTGGCACAGGACAAGGAGCCGTCAGCCAGACAGCAGCAATGAAGAGGAGAGCTCCAGCAGCGACAAAGAGGAGAGCTCCAGCAGCAGCAGCACAGAGCAGGAAGAGGAAGAATGTGAAGATTCTGATGAAGAGGCGCATCAGATCAGGAATTTTACCAAGCACGTCGAGTGGGCAGTGCGGATCAAGGCCTTTAGGAGACAGGTGGTGGAAGAGCTGGTGGGCAACCTCCTTGGTGTCTTCCAAAAGCTCCTGTCAAATAGTTTCTTCCCGGTGCTGCAGCCAGCCATCAGAGTGGGCGGCGCCTTTGAAGGTTGGAGTCCCCGTGGGCACGATGCTGTCTACCACCTGCTTGTGCCCCTGAAGCCCCGCCGTGGACGCACGACGCACCTTCCACCTGACATGGGGGACAGTGGGACAGAGGCCGGGCAAGCATGCCTGCGTCCTGGTGGGACTGGAATGCACCTGCACAAGGCACCAACGTGTGGAGAACATGCTGTGCTTCCTCCACCACCCGGAGGAGGAGCTGAGGAGAAATCAGGGTCCCAGCCTCCTAGACACCTCTGCAGCAGCTCCTACCTCAATGTGCAGAAAACTGCCCAGTGGTTCCAGAAGCTGGTCAGCTCAGCCTGGGGCGAGATCCCTCAGTCATGTCACTACAGCATGGAGGTGCTACCGTCCAGCCGCTCCTGCAAGCTGCAGCTGAAGAATGCCTCCAAGAGATCCCTCTTTGTTGAGATGATGTTTGGGGTGCAGCAAGGCGACTCAGACATCTTCCTGAGCAGCCAGGCTCCAGAAGCCATCTTCACCCCCGGCAGATGTGGCCAGAGACCTGCGATGTGGCAGAGGTGAAGTTCTTCAGCCTTGTGGCCAGGCAGGCCCCGCATAACACCTCCCACCTCAAATGCCTGCAGCTCTGCGCCAGTATCCTGCTGGGCACAGGCTTTTCCACCAATATCTTGAAGATGGTAGCAATACACCTCCTGAACACCACCCCCCTCTCAAGCTGGAGCAGGGGGGAATTGCTGGTGCGGCTGAGGGACATCATGGAGTACCTGCGCGACTGACTGGAGGAGGGACGCCTTGACCACTTCTTCTGTGGCAATGAGAACATGCCCGAGGAGATAATCTTGCCCCCAACCTTCCAAACGGCTGAGCCATTCAACGTCTTCCAGTGCCCAGAGGAGGAGCCAGATGCTTATGCTGAGGCAGTGGGTGAGTTCAAGGAACTACAAGATCAGCTCACAAGACTGCTGTTCTTCGGTGATTGAAAAGGTCTTCACGGACAGAGCTGTGCCTCTTCGAGACAGTCCTCCTGTTTCTGGGAGCTCTCCTCTGTGCAAGTCCTCAATAAACGCTGTGCCTGAACAAAAACTGTATCTCTGAGTGTCTGTCCGTCTGTCTGAGCGTCAGTTTTTTGGAGAACATGGGCAGTCAGGGAGCATTTTGCATTTTGTCACCACTTGGACATCAACCACAGTGGAATGGATGTTCCCCATGTCCCTGTCCACCCCTCACTGCAGTCCTGGAGCTGCAGGGGCTCAGGGAGGCTGTACAGGCAGAGGATCCCTGCCCCTGCCTGTCCCTGCCTGTCCCTGCCAGCCCTGCCAGCTCAATCCTGTGGGGCGGAGAATCTGGGGCCCAGTTGAATTTGGCTTGCTTGATATTTGCAAAGAAAGACAGGATCGTGCCCAAAGGACTTCAGTTCTGTCTCCTCCCCTCACTCTCCTCTTCCAGCAGCTCCTTGCATCTGTCAGCATAAGCTCACTCATTCCTAAATCATTTTCAGATTTTTTATTAATTTTTTAATCATCTGGATATGAATTATTAATAAATGTTTAACAGCTCATAAAATATTTATCATGTTTACCTATGGTAGGCGCTCCATCTTCACTTGTTATCACTAGTGGGTGTGAAAAATGCCTACAAGGCTGCAGAGTGAAGAAGCAGCCTTGTATCTGCCCCACCAAGTAGAGCTCTTACTTCTTTCCAGAACACGCAGTCTTTAATGGAAAAACAGGTGACGAATCCTGATTACTCTGCAAACACTGAGGTGCAAAAGTACCTGCATTGGAATAACTCGGCTGCCCTAAAAAACATTCTGGCCGGGCATTCAGCAGTGATCCATTCCAGAGAGTGAGAACAGGGAGAGCAGGGTGTGCCAGAGCCATAGGTACCTGCTCCGTGTGAATAACCCTCTTCTGACACGGTCTTTCTTTGTATGATTTTCAGTGTTTATTTTTGCATCAAATTATTGTAGGAAGTAACAGCTTTCAGATAGGTAAGTCATCGTCCTCAAATCCTCCCCTCCCCTCCCCTCCCCTCCCCTCTCCCCTTGGCTTCCCCCTGCCCCCATCGCNCTTCCCTCTGCCCCCATCGCTCTTCAGTGCCCGACACCTCTGGAGGGGGGAGCCGACCCCACTGGATTTGTCTCTGACAGATGCTGGCACAGCCTCACAGAGTTGTGCTCTTTTTGATGGGACATTATCTGAAAGGTGACATTTTATGCTCTTTTGACAAGAGAACACAACTCTACCACACTCACCAAGTACCAATAACAATTCTGGTTGGATCTGCAAAAAATAATTGGAAAACATGTTTTCCAAGTCAAACACAACTGTATCTTTCTTCCTACTTTTACCAAAAGACTGATGCTTTTTCACTTTATTTTTTTTTTTAATTGTAATGATTTCTTCTTTTAAGATTAAGGAGATTGCCTATGAAGGATAAGAAGCAATTATATATATTGATAAATAAATATAAAGCTTTATAAGATAAAACTCTGAAGAAACTGCCAACTGACATCATTGGCTGTTCGAGTAAAAGCAAATACTCTTCAGAAGAAAAAAAATAGAAATACGTGATATATTTATTTATAGATAAATGACATTCCTTCAACAACACTGCTTCTTTTTTGATTTTTAACATTTCCCTCAGATCAGACATGTCTTTCTGTTTGTCAATACAGTCAGTCAATTCAATTAATATTTATCAAGACTACATGTATGACAAATGGCTTTGCTTACTGTGGAGATTTGGTTATCTTTGGCAACTCAGAGTAACAATTACTACTATTAGAAAGAATAAGTGCCTAAGCGACAATTCAACACACAATCAAACTGTACATAATTGCATCTAGTACATTGTATTATGTCACATTATGTCAAAAAAGAAATCTGAATCATAAACTGAAAGGCAAAGTCACTTCTGTGCTTCTGACACAGAAATAAAGCACACTTGCTAAATCCAGCAGATTGAAAATAATTGGCTACAGGGGAAAAATAATTCCATACCAGTGCTACCAGCAGCGCTGCAGCCACACCGGCATCCCCAGGAGCACCGCAGGGTCTAAGGTGTGGGGACCAGCCCCGGTTTTTAACTCGATTTTAGTGAATGATCCCCAAGCTTGCAGCCGCTGCCCACTCCGTGCCTGGCACCCGGGGGCCACTGTCACCCCACGACAACACCCAGAGCCCCACCTTTAGGGACGGAAGAGGTGCAGTTTTTAAAGATGTATTTTAAAATGAGCAAAAGGTGGATATTTCCCCTTCTCTGGGAAGCTCTTTGTATGCTATTACCTTATGGAAGCCTGTTTGGAGCAGCTGGAGCTGTTTCTCAGCTAACGAGGGACGTGTCCTCAGGCCACCTGCAGCAGGTGGCAGCCCACTGTGATCTGTGTGCGAACTTTTCTAAGGTAATACCAAGAGTTCATGTCTTTAAAGATGCTTCTACAAGTCGTAAAAGATTAAAACTAAAATCAGTAAAGCGGGAAAAATATATCCTGGGCTAAACCTTTGGAAGCGTGGCTGCTGCTCTGTGCTGGAGCCACAGTCCCTCTGGCCCCACAGCAGTGAGGGCGGCCAGAAGGATTCTGTTTAGAAAGAAAATGTAGGAATGGAAGGAATGGGAAGGAGCATCCCCAGGACAGGCGGCCCTGCTGCCGCTCCGTGCTGGGGCATCCCCTGCCTCCAGCGCTGCCCTGCCGCCCGCCTCCCCCGCTGCTCCTGCAGCCCCCTCTGAGCCCCTGCGCCCCTCCGGCTCCCACCCGTGCCCCAACGACCCCGCTGCTGCTCTTCAACCCCTGTGTTTCCACTTCCACACCTGACGTGATGCATTTCTGAGCTGCTGCTGAGCCCTTGGCTGCCTTTTTCACAGATCAGGCAGCCGTAACTTAAAGATCCTTTTCCAGTGTGGAAGTAAATACTCTGCAGGCCTTCATCCTGCTTTTGTAACAAAGGCTTCCTCCCCTGCACTGATGAACATCAGTTAATTTTCACCTGCTTGAATTTTGTTTTTTATTCCCCATCCCCTGGCTCCTGCAGCTCTGGCTGCTGCTGCCACCGCTGCCGTTGCTCCCATCCCCCGGGAACCTGTTTTTGCCGACACCCCATGCCCGGTTGCCATCCCCTGCATCATCCTCATCCTCACCACTCACCCACCCACTCACCAGCGCAGGGCCCCGCTCTCAGTCAAGTGGGGGCTCTGCCGAGAACGGCGGCTGTGGCCCTCAGCCCCTGCTCGCTGCCTCCTCACAACGGGCGTTTCTGGGAGCGTTCCTGACTCTCTCTCCACATCAGCTCCTGAAACGCGGAAAAAAAGGTACTGCTGTTTCCCCAATTACATCTATTCATTTGCTTGGGATTTTCTTATTGCCTACGTCCATTCTACTAAAAATAACCATGACAAGCTCATTTAATTTTAGCTCATGAGTGTCTGTATGAATATTTATAATACCCCATGCTATAAAAGCTGAGAAGTTCCAGACTCTGAAAACACGATGGCAGACCCCAGGGGAATAGAAAGGCACCTTTTTTTTTTTTTTCTTGGTTGTATTTCAAGCCAGTTTCACACATCCTGCATTCCCAATATGAAGTCTAGCACTGGCTGTTTAAACCGCTTACGAGACTTTATGACGTTCTGTGCTTGATGAACGCAGAATATGTTCCCATGGAAGAAAAAGTGAATGTATTATTAAAGTACTTCTTAATAACATACTTATTAAAGTACCTTTCTGTTCACATCTGGCTTCCATGTCCTTTTCATTTCCCAATACATGAGAAAATACGTATTATCAGCCCTAAGCTGCCAAAACGCAGAGCTTCACGCCCTGTTTCAGACAAGCGAACTCTTTTCCGCTGGCTAGAGCCCTCCCTGCCCCGGGGCTGCTGGCAGCAGGGCCATTTGCAGAGCTGCTTCTTCAGTCAACCCCAGACACGTTTTGAGGGATCGCCCTCATGAGTCCTTAAAGGATGGGACAAGAGTGAGGAGGAACACAACATGTTTCTAACTGGAAAAGAGTGTAATTGCAGCCAAAGTGGCTGCGTAAAGGCTGTCTAAGATACAGGAACAGCGGGATGGGTTTGTACCGGCAGGTGTCTTGTTCCATCTCTGTTCTGTACTTGTGCATCGGGCATACGCAGCAGAGGAAGATGCCTGAAATGCTTAGAACTCAAATGTGGAAAATCTTAACTCAGGGGAAAGTTCTCCTGACACCTCCTAGCGAGAGGGTATTTGAAGCCCTGAAGCATGAAGAAGTACCCGAAGAGCCAGCTCAGGCTTTCTCAGACATTGCTGCCTTACCAGGACGTGCCTGGCTGCTGCGGGTAGCACCATCTCAGCCCATCTCCCTGCTGCATGGAGGCTCTGTTTCCCTCTCGAAAATAATGATCTCGGCAGAGAGCAGAGATGTGGAACTCTTCTCTGTTACTCAATCGTTTTTATTCCATCTACTGCAGGGTGCATTTACGGTGGATCAGCCTGTTGGAATGGAGTTTTTTAGAGCCTGAGCGTAAGAGCCAGGATATGAAAAACTCTTGAATTAAAGCCTTTTCCTTTATAGATCACTTGGAAGAAATAAGTTATAAAAAGAACGGAAGGAAGTGAGGTGCTGCTGGGCTCTGTGATGCTGGTATCAGAAATAGAGATGCACACGTGGCAGCAGGAGGAGGTCCTGGGCAGAGCCCTGGGGTGACTTCCCATCTCCCGGTGGAGGACGTGAGGAGAACACAGGGGGAAAGCCGCAGAGATCCGGTGCCGCTCTTCCCTGTCTCCGCTCTCCTGCCCCAGCACTGAAGCTGAACCTGAGAGCAGCTGCGAAACAGAGTTGAAAAAGGACCGAAATGAGTCAAGCTCAGATGCCAGCAGGAAGGCAGGGAGAAGGACAACTCTGAGCGACCCACAGGCTGCTCCCCTTCGCCGGGGCAGAGCGGGCTGAAGGGTGAACCCCTCCTCCTTCACCCCTTTGCCTGCTCACCTTTCTGCTGGTTCACAGCCCAGCCGGCCCGACACAGCCTTCTTCATCTAGCGCTACCGGAGCCCCGGAGCACTTGCAGTGCCATTATTGTTGCTCTTAAGAATTCAAGGTTTCTGTACCATAAAGCTAATCAATATAAGCGTTGCAATAGATGATGACCTCTCTATAGCTTTAGAAATTATACATCCTTCTCTCTTCTCTGCTTTCCATTATGTCTAATTACCTGATCTATAGTTACAAACAAGAATCAATGGGGCTGTATTACAACAAATTATTGTTAATTCTCTTTTTAAAAAAGGATCAGAAAGTGCTATCGAATATGACACTTCTAATTATATAAAGCAAATAAGCTTTCTATTGGAGCTTGAGAGTTGGCAGCCAATTCATTACCGATGTCTCAGGTTCATATTCTGCTAAGGATATAAACTTTTTATTTTCCAAATACTGTAGGATTTTTCTCCCCACTTTCACAGCAAGGCTCTGGATCCTTAACACTTTGCCATGATACTGCTTTTTATAAGATCGCACTCTGGCTGCACAGTGCGTTGGATGCACAGGGAGATGTGCTCTACAGGAGCCTCTCTGCATCTCTCTCACCATCCATCTGTGGTGTGTCCCCTCAGATTAACTGTATGTTAGTGTGTTAAATGATCTTTCCCAGTAGCGCCTATGATTTTTTCTAGTTTAATAAAGGTGTTTGTGTTTTCCTGAGGTACAAAGGGAGAAATCTAGGAGCTGTAGCAAATTGCTCTGCCTGGAGAAGTGGGGTCGTTAGTGATTTGCTGGTTAGGAGTCAATGCCTGCTGGACATGGACCTTCCCCCTCAAAAAAAATCCCTTGTTTGTCCAGCACTTCCCTCCTCATTCACACACACACGCACACACAGACACAGACACAGTTTCTAGTAGCAGGGCAAAACCTAACTTTGTACAGTTATTCAGGTAAACTCAGAACTGAACCTGAACGGCCTGTGGATGACTCTGATGGCCTGTACTCTGTTATCTAGCCAGGTGGCCTAGATGTCCTAGATCAGATCATGTCCTGTCCAGACCAATCTATAAATACGGAAAACTTTCCTGCCGTTGGAAAAAGCAGGTGCAGACGCAAAGCAGTGCACAGGCTGTGATCCTGCACACCCCTTAGTGTGAGCACAGGAAAAAACAAACCAATGAGCGATATATGTGAGTATGGGTGGTTTCAAGACCAGAAGCATAACATATCTTCAGCAGTATGTAGGTGCCTGAAGAAGTGGGGAGACTTCTTAGGCTTTTAGGCGTTAAAAAGCTTGTCACTGGTGAAGTGAGCTGACTCCACTTCCCTGCACCTGAGCCAGGCTCACCTCGCACGAGGATGCACATTCGGAAGCACATTCAGAGGGCTGGTCAGTCCCTGAGCCCTTGCGCAGCTCCAAAGCCTTGAAAACCTGACCTAAGTATTTAATTACTGTGGTGGTCCTGGACTTCATCTCAAGAGTATAATTTTAATTAAGAAAATTCCACTACTTTGTTTTTTCTATTAGACTATCTTTGCCAGCTTCTGTGGTCTCTCTCCATTTGTCAGTTGTGCTTGAAGATCTGACACCGCTGGAACTCAGCTGAAGGGAAAAATTGAGTATATGAGCATCCTTTAATTGCCCGGCTACTGTAGCAAGAAGGGACAGACAATAATGGAGAAAAGCTATCTCAAAAATAACTGTGCTTTTAATGTTTCTATGGAAAGGAAGCGTGATACACAGACATACTGCTTCATTTAGTATGCACAAGATACATCATGCTGAGCTGCTAATGAGATAGCAATTTAGAGGTTTGGGAAGTACCGGCTATGCATCATGCCTACACGAATCAATGAAAACTGATGAGTGACGTTTTACAAAATTTCAGTGTAAGAATTACAGAAGCTATTGTGCCCAGAGAAAAGGGTGAGATCTGGTAGCAGAGGGTCAGTTCTTCACGTAGCTCGTAAGGGTGAAACGTGCCCACAGCGTCTACGCAAGACTGAGAAATGAGTGATTTCTATGGCCATTTGGGGCAATCCATGCATTCTGTATTTACTTGACCTCATGTGTGCAGTACTAAGAAAGAGTGGCAAAGTGTGACTGATGGGAAAAAAGTAGAAGCAGAAAATTATGTGAGGATAGAAGCAGAAAATATTGCACACAGTCCTTGTGTAACTTCTTCATGTAAGGAAAGGATGAGTGTATTTTGAGTACGAAGGCAATGAGAAACAGCTTCTCTCACTTCCTGGATCAACTTGAATTTTTTTTCCTAAAGGTACAGCAAAAAGGCATACCCGTTTTCCATTTCAGAGTTGGAACTTCATAAATATTTTAATTTGCCAAGTGCCTACTGTTTAATGTTTGCATACCAAGAAAATTTGAGTGAACATTGCCTTGCATGAAATGCTCTGAAAACAAATTTTAACATCTTTGATTGCTTGCCCCACTGTGGAATAAAGCTCGTGTTATCTGATTTGTCCTGTCTGTTGCAAGCAAGGAACACTTTCTGATTATTTGTGTTTGAAAAAAAACCCACCACTGAACTGAGCACCTCTGAAGACAGAAAGTTTTGCTTTTGGCAATTAAAGAAGCAGAATAAAATAAATCACTTATGCTGAATAAATCATTGATTATGAGTTACACACAAGCGCTCCTCGGTATTGGCTCCCAGCTGAGACAAATGGGACACGTTTATGAGACTCAGCTGTTTAACTTGCAGTCAGAATCTTGTCTCAAGGGCTTCCCAAAAATAACTGTTACTGGGTTGAAAAAAACAAAGGTGGGCAGGGACAAAATCCCCAGTATAGAGCTCTCCAACCTCTGCCACTTCCCTCTTTGTGATGAAGTGTGGGTGGAAGCACCAGCGATGCCATGAGGGCAAAACATGGGTCAACCCTGTCCCCCCCGAGCCCTGTGCACCGAGCCTCCCCTGCCCCCTGTGCCCCCACCCGGAGGTGTGTCTGGACCCCAGCACTTCTGCCTTCCAGCAGTGCATCGAGCGGTTCTGGGGCAAAAGCTGTCAAAAGAGAAGGCCGGTGTGGTTTGAAGTGACCTTTGCACCCTCGTCGTGCTGGTGTCATCCAGCTCCTGCTGCAAGACAGCCCAGCGCATGAGAGAGAGAACACGCATTTCTTTCAGCCCTGGATCAAGTGCGCGCATCCATAAAAACTTAGGTCCTTATGGTATCTGGATTGATGGTGCAGTCTCAAAAATGGAGGCTGTCCCTGGCAAGAGAGAGCAAAAAGCTGCTGGCAAAAAGGTATTAACTTCACTATGCTGCATTTTATGAGGTAACAAAGAGTGTCTTGGTTCTGTGCCTTGAAAGTAAATAGAACAATATTTCAGTCCTCCTTATTCAGTTGTCCAAATGCACATAACCGATTTTTGCAGATAGGGATTTATGTTCACTTGTCAGCATCTAATAAAGTAGAGCAATTGAGTCTGCCATTTATTTCAGTGCTGTTGCCTTTATTTCAGTATCCTTGTGTACACTGCCTGGTGCCTGCCTTCAGCTCTTGCTAAGCCCTGTGCTCCCTTTGGTGGCTCTGATAGCACGCAGGGGTGCCCTGGACCACGCGCGTCCAGCCTGCCAGGTATTAGGGGTGTTTGGAGAGCGGTGCCCAGCCGCCAGCAATCCCCCCCACCATCCCCCCCATCAGGTTTGGTCTCAAAGAGCACCAGCCCTCAACCATCCTTCGGAGCGGAGGACGCAGGAGGAGAAACGCCTTTCCACCTCCCTGACCTGTCCCACAGGGGTCCGCGCAGCAGCGTGGGAAGGCTGTGTCCTCCCTGCCCATTAGTCTTACCCCATCAGCACCTGCTGCTGCGAGTCGTTATGGGCTACACAGACTCCCGGTCTGAAACAAGCTTAAATTCATTCCTGTGAGTCTTTCGGCTTCTTTTTCAGTCTCAGAGTTTGTTCTGCTTGGGGCATTTCCTATATTGCTCAGCAGCAGGGTGTCAATTTAATAACCGCTGAGACAGGGAGGCCTCACTCTGAAAGGCTCCTAAATTACCACAGCCTGCACCAGAATCTGGGAGCATTTCCATTCTTGTTTTTTTTTTTGTTTGCTTTCCATCTGGATTTTTGCATTTAATTGATGCACACTCCAGCAGTTGCTCACTGAGACACCTCTTCTCGCTTTAGGGTTCTTGCATTCACACCCTGGTGCATATTCTGTGCGGCGCACACAGCAGCGCATGAGAAACACGGGACGTGCAGTGCTCTTACCACTATCAGTCCCTACTCTTTTCTTTTTGTGAACCCTGTATGAAGGTGAAATGCTGTTCTCAAAGTGCAGACGGGGTACTCGCATCCCCTGCAGCTGCCCACAGCTGGTTGCAGGGTTGCTGGGTGACCGGGCAGAGTCCTCCCGCCTCCGCTGGGAAGCGGGAGCGGCAGTGAGTCCTGTGTGAGAGGAGTTTCATGAACAGATCCAAGCCATCAGAAAGCTGCTGACGCATGTCCTTGCTCTCCTGGCCTGCAGTGTGCTGGCGAGTGCTGGGTGACGCAGGGCGTGCAGGGTTTGCCTGCACGAGGAGATGATGTGGGGGCAAACTGAGAGCCAGCGCACAGCTCTCATTACTTTGCCAGCATAATTCAGAAAGAAAAGAGGTTTCTATGCTTCAGCAGCACAGTTTTTAAAGATTTTTCTTTTTCATGTTTTATTCAGCTAGAATTTGTATTTCAGCTACTAGTTCCTTGAGAGGAAATATAAATCGATCCGGACTAACACTGGCCTGTTCATCCTCAGAACTGTCTTTATAAAGAATTGTTCTGCAGAGACAGAGCACGGCAGTGTTAGCAGAAGAGCTGCCGAAAAACCCCGGGGGTCTTTGCAGTCAGAGCCTGGTTTATGGCTACTTTGCTCTCATCTAATGTTAATGGCACTGCACTAATTTCCAAAGATCCACATGGAAGGGCAAGCGAGAGCAATGCCACCGGGATCCTGATCTTTTGCCACTGGTCATAAAAGATGAGCTGTCAGGGAAAGGGCTGTCGTGTCCAGTCAGTTTTGGAAGCATGATTTTAAGAATGATTTTACTCCAGACATTTTTCATGAAAAGTTTCAAAGGAACTGAAGAATGTTAGTTCACGTGATGGTTTTCTCGAAATACTGCAATTTTATCTATGATGCACTTTTTAGAAAATGCACATTTTTCTTGCTTCAAATATCCTCTTGTCCAAATTTCCTGAAGGAGATGTTTTGGACTTGCATTCTTAAAACTGCAAAAAGAAACCAGTGTTGAAATATTGAAAGCCTTCTCTACGCACATGTTTATTTATGTTCTTCACATAAAGTATCCTGACAAACAATGTGTAGCTAGTTCCAATTGAAATGTACATCCCAACGGTTTCAGCTTTACATTAATGCCTCGGAGAGGAGAAGGAAGAAACATTGACTCTTTCGTGGTTTATTTCACAGGGGATGTGTTTGGAACACAAATAAAGAAAAAAAAAATGAACAAAACAATGCTTTTGAATACCAGGTGCTAAAAAAGTCCGTGGAGTCCGTGGTTAAAATGTCTCCGTGACTCCTCTGCTTGTCCATCGTTATTCACCAAGGAAGAGAAAGGAATGACAGGGCTCAGCACCTGTGTCTGCAAATTCCAGTCTATAAATGAACTAAGTATTTCCTACATTTTAGCTCTTCCAGTAAAATGAGATCCTGGAGTCTATTTTATTGACTTTTTCGGACGCACCATAAATCAAATTGCACGCTGGAGGAGAAGCCGGGGGTTTGGTGTTTATACAAACACAGGGAGATTCTCCCGTGTGTAAAATCGACCGAGTTTAAGCGCACTGCCGGTCTGTGCCGCTGGCAGCGGAGGGATGGCCGTGATGCTGGCAGGCTCCTGCAGTGGGGGCTCTGCAGCGCCGAGCCTCCTCCCACCCCCGGCGGGGACCACCCTCCCTGAACCTCCTCCTGCCCTTCGCAAAGCTGTGCCGGGAAGCACAGGGCTCCACAAACCCCAATAAAGGCGATAAGGGACATTCTTATCACTCTTACAGTGATACGCCTTGTAAAAGAAACCACCATGAGACCCAGTCCTGGTACTAACTGCAGAACGTGACACTGTGATGGTTAAAAAAAATCTGGTTTTCAGGAAATTACAGTATTAACCTTTGCTAGATATCTTTCGTTTTTTTTTCCTCACAATTGTACTTTTTGTTTTGATAGTTTTGTCCTTCTCCTCATGATTATTCCTGTTGTGTTCACAGATGTCAATCATATCCTTAGTTCAACCATTTTTTGCTGTGCTAAACAAGTCGACAACTTTTTGTCGCCCTTTGTAAAATATGCTGTCCGTTCTCCTTGTCAGCTTGTGCCTGGTCGACACCAGTTTCCATCTGATATTTTCCCCTGCACAGGCTCATACGTTATTCCAGATGAAGTTTCTCCAGTGCTTTGTGCAGCAGAATTACAGGGGAATGTGTCCTGGCTGCCAGTTACCACCTTTCCAGAAAATGCTTTTTCTATTTACAGAAGGCTTCCCTGTAAACATGAATCTTCTCTCAAACTACTGAGGTACCCAACAGGGCTACCCGGTGAGAAGCAGTTGATACAAACATATTTTAAATCAACAGAGTTTGGCACACCGGCGGCATAAGCTCAGCATTTCTGCAGAAGCACCCCTCCATGAAGCGTACGTTGCCGTTGAGCGCTCTTCCACCCCCCCAGTTTCATGCTGCTCTGCTGTGCCCTCGCTGCGCGGCCCCGGGCAGTTTTACGTGCAGCCACCCAGCAGCTCCCCCGCATCCGCTGTCGCGTGGTGTCCCTGTCCGGTACCTCTCCTGCCAGGCAGCCACCATGTGTTTAACAACGCCAGAGGACGGGACAGTGCTGCAGGCGTCCTACTTGAGTAACTTTTGCAGAGGTCCACTGAGTATCTGCAGCGAAGCTCTCAGCTCCCCCGGGCCTGGCACAGGGATGCTGCGGCAGGTCCAGGGGCAGCCGGGAGGGCGCATGGCAGCTTCCGGAGAGATGCGAGAGATGCCCTGGGCAGGGTTCTTACAGTCCACCGTTAGGCATTGAGAAGTTAGTTGCCTAAGTCTAAACTGATCGTCTAGGCTCCGACTCTAGTCAGCACGACAGAGTCATCCCAGTTGTCTTCAACACTTATTTTCCAGTGTGGTTACACCCTCGGGGCCGCCTGTCCCGCTCCATCGAGCACAGCGCGAGTCCGGCTGAGTAGCTGGGAATTGGACGACCAACTTTGAAATGTCTGCAATGTAATTAGATTAATTTTTCCCTCCTCTCCCCCCGCCAACCAGTTCCTGGGAATTCTGCAGAGTGGCAGCACTGACCACCAGCTGGCAGGGTCCCCCGAGCTGGTGGCCATCTGGGCTGGTGGCCGTCTGGGCTGGTGGCTGTCTGGGCTGCCAGGCGCTGTGCCAGCCCGCGGGCAGCTTCTCCACGGAATATGCTGCAAAGTTGGAGTTCTTCTCAGAAAGTGCCTTGTATTGCCAAATAAATGTAGTATGACAATGAAGATTTCTCTGGGCTGCACACCGGTATTGTTTTCAGTCAAAATTTCATTACAATACTGGTGGTATCTTGAAAATAATTAATTTGGCAGGAAGTTAGAAAGAGAACAAAACTGAGAGGTTTGAAGGCTGGTTTCCAGGTCTCATTCCTCTGTCTTTATCTCACAAGGAAAGACTGCACACAGGTGTCAAATGAGAAGGCTGCTCATAATTACCCTCTTTAAACACTTAATAACTTTTTCTTAAATTAATATATTCCCCATCTGTGTAGCATTTAAGACATTCAGCTCATAATATTGCCTAGTTTATCAGTGTCAAATGACACACACTCAATCCATTGGAGAATATTATCAACAGATAGAGGCTTAACATGCATTATTGCTCATTCAGCTAGAGTGTGATTCAAGCTAGTACTTACAATTAATAACAGAACTAAAATACCAGTTATAGTGGGGATGCTAACTGAGCTTTATGCAGCAAAGCTGGGCAGATACAGAAAGAAGCCGACCCCCCGGAGCCGAGGCAGGTGAGGTTCCCAGGGTGGAGGGCTGCATGCTGCCGGGGGTGCCGGTGCCGCTCCTGCTAAAGCCCGGGAGAGGACGAGGGGCTCGGGCGGAGGAGAAGACCGAAGGGCTCAGCAGTTGAAGACTTTTCGCTACCATTGCTGAAGGAAGGTGGGGAAAGGGGTCCAGCAGTGCTGAGGGGCTGGGAGGGAGTGGTGGGCTGATCTGGTGGATCACTTGGGTGATCCAGTGGAGGCACCTGCAGCTGCTTCCCAGGAGCAAAGGCTCTGAGGCCAAAGGGATCCATGGGAGCAGCTGCTCCAGCCTCCTCTGCCATGGGTGGTGGCACCGATGCCAAGGCTCCACACAGCCCAGTGCCGCGATGGGCCCGCGGGGCACACGGGGTGCCCCGGGGCGGGTGGAGTGGGCTGGCCAGTGCTCCTGATCAATACCTGGTTGTGCCGCTGCTGCGAGCGGTCTGGCCTCGAGCAGTGGCCAAGGACGCGGCCAGCGCAGAAGAAAGGACTGTGCCACCTCTAGCATGGCAGAACACGAGGCGCTTCCACCCTGGCACTGCCGAGAGCTCGGGTCTGTCCGGCCGTGCTGTGATCGCTGAGCAGAGCTGGGCATGGAATAATTGGAGACTGTTTTACCATTTCTCCTGCTGCTGGTTTGCTTTGGATCCTCACTGTAATGGTACCTAAAAGCATTTGTGTCTTAATTATTTATATATTTTTTTGTAATTAAAATACATGCTCATTCTGCTGCAGAAGTTCTACTCTAACTAGTGCAATGCCTTGCTAAATAAAAGCACATCATTAAAATGCTCTCCTTTCTCTCCTCCACACCCTGGCCTCATTGCCATTGACTCCGTTTCAGAGGAGGCAGAAATGTCAGGAGTTCATCTGGCCGTGACCCTCTGCTGGGATACTGGATCAGGCTTCAAGTCTCCAGTCCTTCAGCTGGGATTAATCAGTTTCTGACGAGCTGCTGCGCTTGCATGTTCAAGCCAGCTGGGAATCAACTTACTTGATTCTATTTAGTTTCCTCTTTCGTTTTTTTTTTTTAAATCAGACTTGAAGGTTTTGCAGCTAACACGGATCAAGTGAAGTGCTCTGCAGAGCCCAGCCCCGCGCTCCCTGCACGGCTCCCTGCCTCCTAGCTCTGCTCTTATTAAACGTCCTCTCCTCCTTCCCGCTAACCTTAATGTTTCATGGGATCTATATGTCAGTTTGCAAAACATAAATAATCGATTCAACCTGATTTTAAACGAGGAGAGACAGAGACTAAAAACCTGTGCGGCATTGACCAGACAGTTCAATGACTCTGTAACGATTTGGTCTAAAACACCAGAAAGAGAGAAGGGGATGAGAAATTCAAAATGGAAGAAAAAAATCAGGATGTTGGGAGCTCAGCAAAGGCCAAAGCCCCCGGTGGGTCGGGGGAGTCAGCTGCTGCCTGCCGCGGAGAAACGAGTTGGGTCCTGCTTTCCCCCGTGACTGTGTGCCCCAGCCCCGCGGGCCGGTAAACAGGCCTGCTTTTCCTACGGAAAACCGGGGAAAGGGAGTTGTCACCCGTGGCGGGGCGCAGGGGAGGCCGGCGCAGGGAGCCAGGCCGCCCAGCAGGACATGCGGCGCCAAGCCCCGGGCGGTGGGCCTGGTGTCAGCCTGGCCGTGCCTCTGCACGGGCCGTCGCGGAGTCCCACCAGGTCAGCCCCTGGCCTGGAAACCGCTCGGGAAACTGGTGGGAGAAGAGGGATTTCATGGGGGACATCGGCGTGGCGCGCTGCTTGAGGGCAGCCAACGGGATGACGCTCAGAACATGGCACTCTCCTTTGGGGATTAGCCATCCGCCCTGGAGTTTTGCAGACTTCGTGCCTAAAAGTATGACTTTCTTCAGAGATGTCTAGTGGAAGCAGCAGCAAATCCACGGGAGTGCTTTGGCAACAGCTGATCATGCTCTGGAATCAGGACACAGACGAGATTACGTTCAAGGTCCCTCCTACACTATTCCCTGTGATTCCGTAAGTATACTGCTATCGCCCCGAGTCACGCAAAAATTGTGGCCTGTTTTCTACTTACGCATTTATATCTGATGAAAGCACATTTCCTGCAGCTCCCCTGGCTGCAATGTTAGCCCACGGCAGGTCTCGCGAGAGCGATTATTTCTCAGTGGCAATAACCAGCGGAGAATGCGACAGGCTGCCTTTCCCAAGATGACTGGCAATGCCTACCCCGGAATCCGAGAGAAGTAGGTAAGATGGACCAAAAGTGGGAGAAGTGAAATGTACGCTCCAGGGTGCCAGCATGCTGCCCGCGCCGTGTCCGTGGGGCGGACAGTGGTGCTTCCCAGGCACGCCGAGCCCCCCTCGGGGGCTTGGAGCCTGCCGGGCTCAGGGCAGCGGTGGCACCAGCGATTTCCAGCGCTCGGTCCCAGCGCCGGCAGAGCCCGGGGTGCGTCGCGGAGGCTCTCGCACAGCCCAGCAGGCGGGAGCAGGGAGCGACAGGCGGTTTTAAGACCCAGCTCCAAATTTGAGTCAGTCTGCTTCAAAGCACTTTCATGCACCGTGGGCACCGCTGCCTCTCTGCAATCATGTTGTAACAGTGGATGTTCTGGCAGGCAAAATGGACTTCGGGATTTTTACTTTATTTATTTTATTTTCTAGTGCTCTCTATTTTGAGGGCTCTTTCCCTGTTACATTGCTTATCCTTGTGAGAAAAATAACTGCAAGGAGGAATGTCTGAGAAATTGGAACAAGATTTTTGCTTTGTTTTTGTTCCTGGTGTTTTGGGTTGGTTTTTTTTTGTGTGTGTGTGTGTGTACTGTAATTGCAGACTCTTCACTGCTGAGCACAGGCTCTGAGCCAGGCATTCTTCCTTTTTTCCAGCTGACAGAAATTTTTTTGTAACACCGATTTAGTCCAAGGGGAAGAGTTAAATATAGGCAGGATCAGGAAAATTACCGTGCAGCGTGGTGGAGAAAGTGCTGACTTGAGTCTGTTCCCGAGCAAAGGCGGGGGGGGTTTCACGGGACATGAGGAGCAAGTGCCAAGGGAAGGACCCCCCCCCAGGCACAGGCTCCCAGCCCCGCCGTGGGGGCAGCCATATCGGCGGTCCCTCCTCCCCACCCGCGGGCAGCGGGGGCTGTTGGCAGTCGCCAGCTCTGCAAGTCATACAGTCATCAATCAGAGAATGGTCTAGGTTGGAAGGGATCTTTCAGATCATTGAGTCCAACCATCAACCTAACTCTGACAAAAACCCCCACTAACCCATGTCCCTCAGCAGCACGTCTGCCCGGCTTTTACATACCTCCAGGGATGGCGACTCCACCACTGCCCTGGGCACTGCAGCTGCTTGTGAGACAACTGCAAGAGCAATGTCTCCTCCTCTCCTTGGAGCCCGGGGAAGCCTTGAAAGCCGATGCATCCTTCAAACACCAAAGCATTGCCCTGAGGAGCCCGCGCATACCTCCATCACTCCATGATCGTTCTGCTTTCGTGGTGACTTTGGAAAATAACCCCCAGTCTGTCACGTGTGGTTCCTGGCATAACACCACAGTGCTGGTTTGGAGGGGGTGAGCAGAGCCTGAGCGTGCCGTTGGCTGCCTGTCCCTGCCGAGCGGGGGGCAGCCAGCTCCACCGGCATCTCACCTGGCACACGGTGTGTCCCAGCCTGGCAAAGAAGTTGTCTTCGGAGCTTCCTTCTTAATTCAGGAAAACAAGTGAATGGTGAACACATCTAAACCAGGAAAAATAACAGAATATGGGAAAGGAAAAATGGAAAGCACAGCAAAGACAAGATGAAGGGGAAAGGCAGCCGGAGTCCGTGGGTGTGAGTCAGGAGTCATTTGACTCATGAGACAAACTACAGGGGACAAGAGAGACACCATAGGAAGTGGGGGTCTTGCGGGACTGGGATTTCAGCCTTTCCCCCCCGGCACTGTTGTATGTGACCTGAGGCAGCTTCCCCCCGCTTCATGGCAGGTTTCTTAGGTTTGGCCCAGAATCAACTGAGATTGTACAATTATGAAACTCTTGTGCTGCCTTTAGGAACAAGTATACAACTGTCAATTTGTTAAGCTGTTTTCAACAGCCTGCAAGCCAACAAAATACTATTGAAGGAAGAGTTAAAAAGCAAGAGTGGCTGGAAGAAAATACAGCAACATTTTAGAAAAAACATATCCTGCACCTGACAGATTTCTTTGACAGAACAACTAATTTTCTAAGCAAATGGACTTTCCATGGACTTCAGGAAAGCATATTACTAGTTACGTTGGAGAAAACTTAGCCTAAGTGATCTGGAACAAGGTAAGGAAGAGATAACAGCAGGTTGCTGGGTGTGAAGAGTAAAGTTTCTCCACAGTAGTCTTTGAAAACATCGTAGTATTGCCATGAGTGATTCTGGTGCTGAAAGACAGTCATTGAGTTCAACCTGCGGATGACGAAAGTTGCAATGCTATTGCTGATTAGAGTTAGGATGTATCAGAATATCATTGAGGCATAATGGTGACCTGAGAACAGCAGTGACAGATGCAGGTGACATCCACCTGTACGAAGCACAGGCACTTACCAGCAATAGCTGTTACGTCTGCCATAACCTGGAGATCCTCAGGAAGGACAGAGATGTGGAGAAGGACATAAGGTAGCTGTCAGATACAGCCATGAAAAAGGCCACTGGATCAAAGTATTCCCTGAAAAGCCACCCACCTGTGAGCCGTGGGGTCGGTGCCGCTGCTGGTGTTTGCGTGAGTCTTTCACCAGGGCTGCGTGGGAAGCCTGCATGCCTGCTATTTTTAATATAGAATTGTAAGCACTTACAAAAGTGATCAGGAAGGTTACAAACTGAGCAATAATGCTGGTCTCTGGTCCTGCTCCCTTACAGGGAGTGTGTTTGTGTAAATCTATTGTGGAGTGTCTCCATCAGCTTCTTCTCTTCATTTGAAATGCAAGGAGTACTTGCAATATCTTTCCTCCCTGGTACAGCCTTTACTGCATAATAAATAGCATAGTCAGTGATTACCGTTTGAACCCAGTGACTACCACTCTAACATGGCTCACAAATTTAATTAAAATGGAGGCTTCATATGGGAATTAATGGAGACTTGTCAGGAATACGCATAACGTCAGTTACCTTAAGCTGACGCTCTGCATGCGAGATGGGGTAGATGGCTCACCGTGCTGTTTACTGACACTGCGAGGTAGCCAGAGTGCTTCTGCTTTATGCATTAACAGAACTAAGAAAGTAAATCCCCAGAGGGGGGTGATCTAGCTGTGTGATTCCCATTTACTGAAACTGATTGTGCTATCTTCTCTTCCCATGTTTTTAAAGCACACACACAGAGTACCTTCTGCGCTAATCAAGTAGGTCAAATGGCCTTATTTTCATCTTTCCTCAAAATCTCATTCCTCTACCAGGATATTCTTGACAATGTAGAATCATCATAGAGCCACAGAATGGTCTGGGCTGGAAGAGACCTTTAAAGGCCATCGAGTCCAACTCCCCTGCCATGAGGAGGGACACCTTCCACTAGACCAGCTATTTCAGAGCAGGGATGGGGCAGCCACAACTTCTCTGGGCAACCTGGGCCAGGGACTCACCACCCTCACAGCAAAGAATTTCTTCCTCAGATCTCCCCTAAATCTCCCCTCTTCCAGTTTAAAACCATTCCCCCTCATCCCATGGCTCCCCTCCCTGATCCAGAGTCCCTCCCCAGCTTTCCTGGAGCCCCTTGAGGGACTGGAAGGGGCTGGAAGGTCTCCCCGGAGCCTTCTCTTCTCCAGGCTGAACCCCCCCAGCTCTCCCAGCCTGTCCTCACAGCAGAGGGGCTCCAGCCCTCCCAGCATCTCCGGGGCCTCCTCTGGCCCCGCTCCAACAGCTCCGTGTCCTTCTGCTGTTGGTGCCCCAGCGCTGGAGGCAGCACTGCAGGGGGGTCTCCCCCGAGCGGAGCAGAGGGGCAGGATCCCCCCCTCGCCCTGCTGCCCACCCTGCTGGGGATGCAGCCCACAGTGCGGGGGGTTTCTGGGCTGCCAGCACATGTTGCCGGCTCATGTTGAGCTTCTCATCCCCCAACACCCCCAGGTCCTTCTCCACAGGGCTGCTCTCCATCCCTTCATCCACCATGGTGCCTCCTCCAGCCTGATGACTGGTCTTTCTTGCCCCACCAATTCATTCTGCCCTTGTCCTTGCACACACACTTGCCTTCTGTCCTACAACCAGCTAAATGTAAATGGAAGCCCTGTGTGCTGCTCGTGGCTGCTTCTGCATTTCATGTCTGCAGGTCCTGAAGGACACATGAGAACTTGGCAGAATCTGAAGATGGTTCATGACAAAAAGGCAGAGCTCCCAAAACAACAGCAAAAATGAAAAGGAGAAGCAGCAACAAGACATTTTTCCTATGAGCAGAGACTGAGAAGCCATGTGTTTTTTAAAAGAAGAGACAAGGAGAAGGGGAATTTGGTAGAAGTGATTAAAACATGTAGGGCTTGAAGAGATGTGTCAGAGGCCAAAAGACAATACATGAAATTCACATTACATTTTGCATAGTCTACAGTTTGCTGGGGGAACTTGCTACTACATTAAATCGTTCAGGGCAAGAAGCAAGCATGATTTTAGGGCAAACCAGAGTTTCGATAGTTACTGATAAAGACTTCTGAAGAACAGCATTCTCATCTATCCGGAATTAAGATAGCCACTAGCAAAAAGCCTCTTGAGTGAAACCAAAAGTGTGGTGAAAAGACCACAGATGACCTTACTTATGAGTACATCGCACTTTTCTCTGAAGCAGCTCTTCTTTGCTTTTTTTTCTGCCTTGTTTCAGCTCCAAGCACATACATTCCCTCTCCTCTGTCTACAACCTCTTCTCAATACAGGTTCCCTGTCTGCAGAGTAGGCAGTGGAGGCTGGGGGGGGGGAGTTGAAGAAGGAGGGGAAAATGGTGAGATCAGTGTATGTCTTTTATCTCACTTCTGTTGCAGAGTGTATGTTTGGTAACTAGATTTATCTGCTTGTTCTTGATGTCAGTGGAGATTAGCAAAAAGTAGGCCACTGCAGACTGCAATGGCTCTGGTGGGCAGGACGTTTGCAGCACTCCATTCTCATTGACAGCGAGGGGCAGATGAACCAATGGCACGGATATGGCACGGTATGGCAATGTCTGGCTGTGGCTGCACGGTGCGTCAGGCAGAGGTACAAGGTATCTCCAGTCACCAGCAAGGATACTTCAGAGGGAGCCATCACAGCAAGGAGAGCACCCAGGAGGTACAAGAGACGTCTGTCCTCTCACCTCCACGAGGCGTGGTTACAGCCCAGCGAGCAGTGACAGAGCACTGGGATGAAGGACCTGGCATGGACTTCAGACAAAGCTGCGACTGGTGTGGGTCAGACCGTCCCGTCTTACCCGCGTACTTATGGCAAAGTCAGGATCTAGAGAGGGCTTGGGCTGGACCTCCTCTCTGGAGTGTGAAGAACCACCGTGGTGGTCAGGACTCAGAACTGGTGGGAAGGCTGGTGTCCAGGAAAGTAGTGATGCTTTGCTGCCTCCAAAGTGGGTGAACCTGCACTGTCCTAGTTTAACCTGGCCACAACTGGGTTAAATCCTCCTGCAGCTACACCAGGAGTCAGAGAAAGCTTCCCCCTACCTATGCAAATATGTGATTCTAGTGTAGTTTTATCTTATACATAAGGTTCTCCAATCAACATATTTATGGATAGATATACCTGCTCTTAGCTGTCCCTGGGTGAATCTGAACTTCATACTCACACACATCACATATATATGCTTTACATCATGTTGTATTATATTTTGTGTAAGCATTGTACTTAATATTTTTGTGTAGTAAATGCACCTACAAATGCCAATTACCTCTGGTTCTCTCCCTCCATATTCCTAAATCATCCAAAGGACAAATTATAAATTAAAAATTAGGTCAATGAATCACTCACATCTTTGCAGCAAGAGTGAAAAACTTTTTCAACTCTCAGGGAGTGCTGGAGACTTGTAAGCCTAGTAATGCAAGCGTCCCCTTTATTATTTTATTTTTCTACTCTTACTTGAGAAAAATAAACGTGCAGGGGACAGCTCAGTTTAACACTAAACAAAAGTTTTCTTCCATTAGTATTTAGAGGACTTTAAAACACTTGACATGTTGAGGGCGAATAGTCTAGGCACTTCCATTAATTCATTTGGCAAGAAGCCATTTGATGAATGTTGCAGCTGTACTTCTACACTGTGTTGTTTTTAAGAAGGCATGGAAGAAAAAGGGTCAGTGGATTTCCCCATTTTTCTCCTCCATGCAACAAAGTGCCTTTGCTGCGAGAGATGCTGGAGGAGCCTCTGGAAGCACACTGACACCACCCCATCTGTCTCTCTTCTGTCCAGCCCTCTGCAGCCTGCGTACCTATGGAGCCTGACAGCTGATATTTCAGCCCAGCATTGATTTTTCTCCTCAGACTGGAATAACTGTGACTGAACACACAGCATACTTTGTTTTATCCGATCCTACCTCATTAGCTGTCGCTAATGCACACCTATGGCACAGGAATTTCTTGCATCAAAGCTTTCTGTCTGCTCAGGCAGAATAGTGCTTAAGGACTTAAATTGCTCTCAAAGGAGTCCACCCGGCACCTGACGGGGTAGAGTATCTCAGAACCAGCAGAACTATCAGTGTCACCTAACAAACATAATCGTTACTCAAAGTCCTCCAACAGGAAGATAGAATCACAGAATCACAGAATACTTGGAGTTCAAAAGAACCTTGAAGCCCACCCAGTGCCACCCCCTGCCGTGGGCAGGGACACCTCCCACCAGACCGGGTTGCTCCAAGCCCCGTCCAACCTCACCTTGAACACTTTGATGTCCTAGTTCTTTCTGTTTATTTTTTTTTCAAGCACAGAAATGACAACAATAATATGTCATCACATTCATTACTAAAAATATCCGGTACTAAGAAGGTTTGATATTTACAGGAAAAGACATTATAAGAACTAGTGGCACCACATCAATATTCACCAAATACAGAAAAGTTGTGACCGGGAACAATTGGCCACAAGAACTGTTTTTCTGGGAAGAAAATGAGAAGAGAAATATGGAGGAAATGTAGGCTTACCCCAAAGCATATGGAAAATTCTTTCATCAGTCTCAGCTGTGTCTGTTTTGCTTGCATTTAATTACACCTGCAGTATCATGGCCATGGCAATGGAAATCACTCACGAGCTCATGCTCGCAGCACTCGCACGTGCTGTGCGAGCGGCTCTCCCTTGCAGGAATAGGCGAAATCCTGTTACTCGAGAATTTTCACTTTATGCATTTATATCCTTAACTCATTAAAATGCAATTATATTTCAAAAAAGCTTTCTCATTGTGAAATCAAATGAGCATGATTGCAATACTGGTTTTGTTTTTTTTTCCATTTAGTATATACCATTTCCATTAGTATATACCAGGTAATTAGCCTGCTGATGGGATCTTTCGGTTCAGAATGGCTGCCACGTTATGTTACACTCCGTGAGCACCTACAAATGCATTTTCAGTTTCTCGGAGGCAGCCCGATGCGGCTGGGCACCGGCGGTGGCCGCTGTGGGCGAGAGCGGCTCCGTCCTGCAGAGCTGCGGCCAGAGGCATCTCTCGGCACAGAAGCCTATCTGCAGCACCAGCCCTTCCCCTGCTCAGTGATAACTGGCATTAAATAAAGTTAATTGGCGTCTGCCCCTCCTCGCTGTATTATTTTGGCATAATTAGGCAATGTAAGCTGTTGCTTTCTCAAAACATGCATGTGCATAGCAACAACCAAAAAAGGTTATATTTTCTTCTTCACAAGAAAATAACTCATTAATGCAAATTTGTTTGGCATCTGTGGTTTAGCTTTGCCATAGGCAAAAGAAAGGAGTCAGGTTCAATCCAAGTTTAATTGCTACAAATGCTATTCTGGGACCTCATGAAAACAAGGTGATTCATACATGCTGTTACGCTTTCCAAGTGATCGCAAGCCTAGACATGGGAAGTAGGTGCAAAAAGATGAAAAAGGAAGTTTAAAAACAAACACAGCCTTAGTTCTAACAAAATAACCCTGAAGCAATTCTGTTGATTTTGTAAGGTAAATGCGGTCAGGTTTTAGCCCCCCTTTATTTACAGCAGAGACTCCCAGCGTCTCCCAGCACCAGGGCCCTGGTGGGATGGGGTGGGGTGGTGTGGGGGCACTGGTCTGTGCGGGCAGAAATGGGCTTGATTTGGGGGGCAAGAGTACATCTTCGCTTCTGAAAGTTGGAAGGGAGAAAGGAAGAACCGAGAGAGGAACATGGAAGGAAAAAAAAACAAAGGAAATAAAAGACAGAAAAAGAATGCCAGGGATGAAAACACAGAAAGACAAATAAAGCAAGGAAGAAAAAATAAAACTAAAGCAAAAGTAATAGAGAAAAGAGAAAGCGCCAGCAAGAGACACTTCCAACAACGCAGATGGAACTGGATATAAACCAGAAAGAAACAAAAACTATACAGTGGTATAAATTTTTAAGCAAAACTCACCATTGACCTCAGATAACAAGAAACAGTTCAAGCCAAATAATGGAAAATCAATGGGGGTAAAAGAAGAATCCAGGAGCGAGTCTGCAGAAAGTGTTCCTTGAAATAAAAGAAGCAATAAAGTCACCTTTGCTTAGAAATGGGTGTGAAAAATTGAAAGAAATGATAGATGCTTTTTCATGGCATGTGTTCTGGAAAAAGGGAAGTGTTTTTTCCCCTGTATCATCAGAAAGAGGGAAGTTTTTCCCTAGTTGGGGAAGGGAATTTCTAGAAAATCTCTGTCTCGCCTTATTTTTGTAAGATGCATGTATTCGTTCAAGTGAAAAATATAAAAAAAGATTAACACCTGATAGAACAAATAGTCCCTAGCTATAGGGGTTGTTAGAAATATAAATACTAAAAATTTTACTACCCAAATAATCCATACATTTCAAATTTGCCTTCATTTCAACTGATAATAAAACCTGGGGAATAAAATTCTGACACATCCCACAAAGATGTGATTTGCCACTAAAAAACAACTTCTTGCTCAAAAACATTTTATGAGTTATCATTTTTACTGCCTACTCTATTCTACAATATTTTAAAATGAAACAAAAAGTAATTTGAAACAAAAAAGATTAAAAAATCTTGAAAGCGGATGCTTCACACGTATCTGAAGTCTTCTTGTCTTCGTGCTTTTGTGTTTTGTTTAGCAGAACCCAAAATTTGGTGCAATGGACGTTATTTTGCTAAGGCTTCTTTTTCATTTTATTTCCATCTTATTTTTCAAAGGATGCATGTGGATGTTGGGAAAACGGCATAAAGGATTTTTTTTTTTTTCAACAGAAGGCTCAGAAATGACTTTTTGCAGTCCTTGCAGTAAGAGAAGTTGATTATTCTCTCTCTAAACAGAATGTTTGGTCATTGGGGATTGTTTCTGCAACAAAAGTTCAGCCTTGGCTTCACTTCTGGAGTACTGAATCTTAAATTGCAAGAGACAGCAAAGGCGAGGGCTGTCTCAGTTGCTTCTTTCTTTTTCCTGTTGTTGCAAAGACTTTCTCCAAAAGCAGCGAAACAGCTGAAAACAGAGTCCAGGGAGGGGATGAAAGAGCCCCCCAAGGAGTTTTACGTAAGATGCCGTTCCTGGCCTCTTATATATACCCCCTCCAGAAGGGCGAGTGTCGCCTCGGCCCTGCCTGTCCCTCCCCAGCCTGGCCAGGAGCCCCCCAGGGCTGTGGCCGGTCCCAGCTCCAGGGATGGCTCTTGGTGCGGCAGGTTAGGAATTCGCCCCAGGGAGTGAGTGGAGTGTGCTTCCCGGCTCGGGGTGAATTTTTGTTACATTTGCTTCCAAGAAGTTAGAAATATATGATAAGAAAACAGTATAATTCACTTCTCCAGTGTAAAGTACCCTTTCATTGTGAAAAGTATATCTTTTATACTACAAATTAAAACTGAGATAGACAATGTTTGAATGTTGATTTGTTACAATAAAGTCTTCTGAATCCTCAGAGTTATATTTCCTTGAGATGTTAATCTAAAAAACTTCTGAAAGTATTTTAAACAGATTGAGACTGGAATCTTTTTCAGATGTCATGACATTTTTACAATACAGAGAAGAAAGAAGAAGACCGAGATAGCTATAAACATACAATCATACCAGTGCACGGGCAATGCCTGTGGACTGCAAAGTGCGAGAGGTAGAACTGTCACCGTAACCTGCTCTGGTGGTGTGATTGCGGTTGCGCGCTGACCATGCCTGCAGCTTCATGTGCCGGTTGAAGTGAGTTTGGGTTGCACTCTACACCTTAGTGCATCCTCTTCTTTGTACTTCACAGTGCTGCATTTGTAATCTCTTCTTTTAGGTTAGAAAAATATTACTCCATTCCTTTTTACAGTGACCTTGAAGCTACATCAAAGTCGTGCTAATCTATATCATGGATTACTAACTTAAATCCTTGTAAGTTTTCCAGAACACCATTATCAAAGAGTTAATTTGCACTAGGACCTGCCTTCCGGATGTTGAATCGCAGTTAACACTTTGATGAAATTGCCTTTCTCTTCACCCCACCTCCTGAAGGGATAAGGAAAATCAAGCAAATTAAAAGCAAAAAGCAGGTTTGCGGATGAAAGGCAGGGACCAGCTCCTGGGCGCGGGGTGCCTTCCTGCAGATAGAGGCGAGAGGTGTCTCTCCGCTCTCCCGGACTCTGTCATCACACGTGGCATCTGCCCCAGCGGCCCCGTCCCAGCTCCCAGCCCTCGTTACAGGTGGGTGTTTGGTTCAGCTGGCACCTGGGACCTGAGGTGTGCACGGAAATGTGAAAATGTCCGATTTTCATGGTCACAAACCAAAATCAATTCTGAATGGCACTCTCAACAGGTTTGGCACTCATGACTGACGCTGAGAGAGAGAGAAGAGACATCAGATAGCAGGTGCCGAGGCTCTGTGAGTCAAAAACCATCTAGGCAAGTCTTTGGTGTGTAGCACTGCCTCCATACCATACAAACTACAGCACACAGGTGAAAATGATGGCCTTTGACACAATGCTTTAGAAAAACTGTACAGAATTTATCATATTTATATCCTTAATATTACAGAATATTGTTTGTAAAGTACATAAATCTAATGCTGTAAAGAGCCATTTGTTCAATAGCAGGGAGAGCTGCAATCCCATCCGGAATGCCCTTCCTTCTCTTGGTCCCTTCCCACCCAAACCATTCTGTGATTCTATGATTCAGCTTTTGTGGAAAAATATCAAAAAAGAATCCATACGACTTTGCACAATGTTGATTAAAAAAAATATTTAATTGAGAAACAATTAGCGATGAAGCCAGAGCAACAAGCGCCCGGCCTGTTCTGACGTCCTACGCTGGGTGCGTGTGAGCAGACGCAGGTCAGTGCAAGCTTCATTGCTCTTTTCTGAATTGCACGCGAACGAAGCAGACCCAGTTAGAACTGGTATAAATGCTCTGATATGAGTTTGTGCCTGAGATAACACACTGCGAAGTCCTGTGACACCTACGCGGCAGTAGCACGTACCACCCTGGTGAATAATGCATTGAGCCAGAAGCAACTGCAAATTCTGTGATAAATTCCTATTGCTCCTAGTCATTCTCCTTTAAAAAAGCAAAAAGCATACAGATTGAAGATTGTGCTTCAGCCTGTGCAGACTTTAAACTAGCTGTCTCTTATTCAGGGACTGATGCATGCTGTGGCTGTCCAATAGCATCACTCTAAAACTGGGAGTACTAAAAACTCTGGTTTTCCATAGAATGAAAAAGGGGATTGATCTTCTGTTTTGAAAACACTGATTTGTGTTATCGCTTTCCCAGTCTTCTGGAATGTGACCAAATTCTCGAACTGTGAGGTGACTTTGTGAAGCCAGAAATGAAATCCATTCTGCTGACCTTGTGTAACGCTGGAGTGATGAAGTCCGGTACTTTATTGCTTGTCCAGCACCTGCCTGTCTGTCACTATAGCCCTTCTCTGTAGGGCCACTAGCACAACTGGTCCTACTTGATATAACCACAGAGGCAGTCTGTTTCTTTATTCAAAAGGTATCTTCCCAGACATGTTATACGTCAGTATTGTGGAAGCATTCCTGGTTGCCATGCGAAGCTGTGGGATGTAGAGGCAATGGGTGCCCACCTGGAACTTCATGAGACATTAGAAACTGGATGAGGCAGATGGTCAAAAAGTGACCGTAATGTCTCATGATAAAATCTGAAAGGGATTGTCAAAAGAAATGAATGTCTTCCTTTTAATACAAATACTTCAAGTCAAACTTTTATTTACAGGTTTGATGGGAAATTCTGTCTAATCTTATTTTTTCTTTACTTCTTGAGTCCCTAATGTAAGCATAAGATGGGTAGCAAAGACAGGAGAAAATGAATACAGAGAGGAGAAAACAAAGATGTGGAAGAACACAGACACATCTCTGAGAAACCTGTGTGCTAAATCATGCACATTATGATGTGCATATTCAGTGTTTCTATCATCCGTAAAAAAAAAAAGTGCAAAAGGTATCTCAGCATTATGTAAAGAATGAGTCTTGGATGCAGTGATCCTGGGCACGCTCGCTGAGCACTGAGCAAAGTCTGAGAGAGGTTGTCTCATCGTCTGAATCAGCACAGACGGCAACATGAGACTGGGAGAACCATGATAAAAAAGTTGATTTTAAGACATGAAATGCACATTTTAGAAGCAGCGGGACAGTTACACATGAGTATGCTACATTTTTGGATTCCTGAAGAGGAGGCTAAATTAATATTTGCAAGTGCAAAGTCGTAAGTCCTTAATTAAATACACAGATATAGTGGGTTTATCTGCACTTTTTCACTCACTTTTCCTGATGCTTTCCTTTGAGACAATCTTTAATGTTAAAGGTTTTTTCTCAAGAAGGAACACAATGTAAAGCACACTTTAGGAAGCCAACTTTGGATAGTGTTCAGGATCCCTTCCCTTTCCTTCCCTCAGACATCACAACTATTGATTTAACTCTTTTTTTTTTTTTCCTTTTTTTGGTAAAATTAATCATGTCAGACTTTTGGTAACTCTGTACACAGGGGATTTAGGAAGGAATTGCCTTTTCTGTAACCAGATCCTACACACCAGGAGCCAGCCGGCCCAGGGGCAAACCCCGCTGTGGCCACAGCAGAGGACATTAAACCGGCTTTGGAAGATTAACCCTGCGCTCGTTGCACTCCCTTGAAAATCAGGCTGACGGAAAGTGTCAAGGTTTAGCTCCAGAAACACAATTAGCAGTGAAACAGGACTTTCAACAAACGGCATTATGATGGATTAAGGAGGGATTACTGCCTTGCATCTAACAGCTCTCAAGAAAATAACTTTACAAAAAATACAAAAGCGAAGAAATTAACTTGTTTTCCACTGGAAGAACATTTGTTTGCTTTCACTGCCATCTGCCAACACTTGACTATTTTATAAACAAGAAAACTAAAACAATAATACAAATCACTCAGGAAAAACTTGACTGTGAAACTCATTGTCCAGGCCTGGCCATGAAATGGGCTGATGGTCAAAGAGCTGGCAGCATCTATTGCTTTCCGTTCTGCTTGTTCAGCCTCCACGTTGCAATGTCATTCAGTGCTCTCCTCCGCTCTCCACAGGTGGCCACGGGGTCACTGGCGGCAGTATCGAACGTGAAGGGTCACGGGCCATGGGAGTCGGGCATGGCAGCCATGGGCAGAGTGGAGCAGAGCATCTCCTCCTGCTGGTGTCCGCTCCGTGCTCCGTGGGGCATCCCACCCCGTCAGAAGCCGAGGCTGGGGAAGGGCAGCCGTGCACTGGATGACTCTGGCTGGGTCCACTCTCTTCCCACCAGCCCTCTCTGTCCTTCGGCCCCTTCAAAATTATTTGAAATGGTCATCTCAGTGATCCTGCCCTTGGTCCCTGCGCGGTTCACCGTAAGCTGTGGGAGATGGCTGGCTGGTAGCGCTGCGGGCTGAGACGGTGACAGCCTCTGCTCCTGCCCTGGCCCTGCACCCCTCCTTCTCACCGCCCAAAAGCCTTCAGAAGACATCTCCCATATTTGCTCTGCAGCAACCTGTGGTGTGGGCTGTGCGCGCGTGTGGCTTTAATACAGCGGTGGAAAGATGATGCAGTAAGTTTCACTTTTCCCCATCTCTTTCTCTTCTCCTTTTCTGGTGACTCCTATTCAGTTAAAGTCATCCTAAAACTTCCTGCTCAAGTGCACTATGTGCTTTAGCATCCCAGGGAGGAAGCACCACATTAGTAAAATCATATTTAGGATTCAGGATCCCTCTTCAAAAGAATCTGTAAAGTTTTTAACAAGGGTAACCAAACCTTATATTTTCTCAGTGGGCCACAAGAAAAATACCGCTTAAGGTTATAAATTTTCTCACAATATGATTCTCAAATACTGGATGAAAAAGAATTTATATTCCAGGCAGTGTGTTCATTTTAATTATGTTTACCTTCCCAGTCTTTCTAAATCAGACTTGATTGCATTTAATAAGGGCTTTAAATGTGTCTTAATAATGTTTGGAATTAATACTGGTTTGTGAGTATCTGAGGATGGTAGGTCCCCAGGAGACCCACTGAAATCTTGTTGTGATAAATAATCTAAAGCAACCACCTGTGATAAGAAATATTTTGCATTTTTTTCATCAATTTTCAATGCTGATAGGGTTTTTTTTACTGTGTCCACGTAGCAGAATAACTCTGGCAGTGGCAGGATGGAACAGCAGTCAGTATATTAAACTGTCTAATAATTTTTTATTTCCTTCTTGCTACCATTCATGTGTGTCTTCCTTAATTACACTTTGTGTCCGTGAAAGCAGGCGGCAGTGTGTGAGGTACCCGGCAAGCACCCATCCCGTACACCGGTGTTACCCCTGTCCCTGCCGGCTGCTGGCTGGGGACAGTCTGGCCCCCGCCGTGGCCCCGTGGCAGGTCTGGGAGCCCGGCCGCTGGCGGGGACCGGTGGGGGGGCTGAGGCACCCAAAAACCCAGGGCAGAAGGTGCTGTGAGTACAGACACGGCTGTGTCACTGCTCCAGTGGGCAAACCACTTGTGGGTGATGAGGAGTCCATTGGGGTATCCAGGCTAAAGATAGTTCTGTCCCAAAAGCGTATCGTGGAGATGAAATACAACCAGCGCGGACGTGGGGCTCGAAGGGAGCACGGCCACCTTCCCCGGGTGGGTGATGCCGTGGCAGCCTACATTTCCCCCTGTAGTCACCGAGTCTGAGTATGGATGTAACAGTGCTGGGGCTGACGAGGAAAAACTAGTTTGCAGGTTGCTTATTCGGGAGGAGTTTGGAGTAATGCGGGTTGTTTATTCGGGAGGAGTTTGGGTGAAGAAAAGGAGGTGCAGAGCTGGCAAAAGGGCGAGCTGTGAGTCGCTTTCTCAGCCCAGCCAGCTCCCAGTGGGCAGCTACGCTTGGCAGCTGCAGCTCCGCGGAGCACGGGGTCTCCATCCGTCCCGCTGGCGCCAGCCTGCCCCGAGCGAGGGCAGCCCCGCGGCGGGGCAGGACACGGCGTGGCCCCTCTCCTCCGGCAGCCTGGCTCCCAGGAGAGCACATGGTGATCTCAGCTGTGCTGGAAAGGGAATCGTCCTCCTTTGATGTCATAGGGGATTTCGGGAATAAATTGGTGTTATTGATGGCTGTTAGTCATCTACTTCTGCGACGCTTTAAGAAATAAAGGAACAGGAGATGTATGTCTTTGATGTTAGCTGTGCGGGGAAACCACTTCAAAGAAAGATGAAACGACACCAGTAAACTCAAGAGGTTCTCGGGTCCCGGGGAGAGCAGCAGCCCCGTGTCACACCACCGCTTCAGCCACCAATTACCTTTATTTCTTTGTTTTTAATTTTCTCTCTTGCACAGGTATCACGGAGCTCTTTAATACCCTTCTTCTGATCTACTACACAGAAAACCTTGTGCTGAGTAATTTCTGGCTATTTTATGGTAAGTGCGAATGCTGCAATTCTCCTCTGTGAGGCTGTTTCTCCTGTCCCTGCAGCTGTCGGCCCTGGGGACTCCTCAGCGCTGGAAACTGCAGGAACTTTCACCCGAACCAGCGGATGAATCCACATTTCTGGTTGCAAGAATCCAGGCCGATATACAGGACCTTAGATTTGGCAAAGCCAAATCAGGCTCCAGGAAATCTCGGAGATGTAGGATTAAATGGAAATTCAGGGACGTCAAAGGAAATTTTTATAATTTTCAGCTGTGTATGGACAACTGCCTAATCAATACATCCAGAACATATCCTTTATTCTCATCCTTGTTTCTTTTTGTCTCAAAGTTTTCAAGTCACCAAAAGTAATTAGCAAATGCCTGACAGCTCTCACGCGGGGCGGCCATGGGGTCTGGGGTTTTGGGATGCTGCTGACTCCAGAGATGGGCAATGGCAGGCGAGGTGTGCTCCTGCTCTTCTGCGGGGCTCTGCCCGACACTCCTCTCGCGTCTCCCCAGAGGTGGGAACGTCCGTGGGCAGCGCAAAGCCCCGACGGCTGAGCTCAGAGCTCCCAGCCGGGCAGAGCAGGTGCCGGGCTGCGCTGTCAGTGCTCTGAAACCCCCGCCTCTGAGGGGCAATGAAACCCAGCTTGGGGAATGCAGTTATGGCCACACAACTGGTATTTACTGCTGGAAGGGTAAAGTTTTGGGTTTTCATCTTTGTGGCAATCGTTACTGTTAAGACTTTCGTCTAATCAATCCCAGAGCCCCAAGCAGAGAAATTTATTTATGACACTAATTATTTCTGAGACTTATTTTTCAATATGTTGTTATACAAAACATGCCATCTGCTCCTACTATCAAGGTCGGACAAAATACAGCAACTAGAACTTTTTAAATACATGGGACTGGTTTCTCCGCCACGTTACTCTGCACCTCGTTGCCGTGGCAGAGCTGCAGGGTGAGATCCTGCAGTGCCGCAGCAGCAGATCCTCCATTTGCCCTGTGCCTGGGCAGCATCACTGCTGCTGCCGGGGTCTGCTCGCCACCCGGGCCACCGCAGAGCCATGGCCTTGCCGGGAGGGGCTGAACCAAACGTCCAGCCCTGGAGCCCCCAGCAGCAGAAGGACACGGAGCTGTTGGAGCGGGGCCAGAGGAGGCCCCAGAGATGCTGGGAGGGCTGGAGCCCCTCTGCTGGGAGGACAGGCTGAGAGAGCTGGGGGGGTTCAGCCTGGAGAAGAGAAGGCTCCGGGGAGACCTTCCAGCCCCTAAAGGGAGCCTATGGGAGGGAGGGGAAGGGACTCTGGATCAGGGAGTGTAGCAATAGGATGAGGGGGAATGGTTTTACACTGGAAGAGGGGAGATTTAGATGAGATCTGAGGAAGAAATTCCTTGCTGTGAGGGTGGTGAGCCCCTGGCCCAGGTTGCCCAGAGAAGCTGTGGCTGCCCCATCCCTGACGGGGTTCAAGGCCAGGTTGGACGGGGCTTGGAGCAACCTGGGCTGGTGGGAGGTGTCCCTGCCCAGGGCAGGGGGTGGCACTGGGTGGGCTTTAAGGTCCCTTGCAACTCTAACCATCCTATGATTCTATGACCTGAGCAATGCTTTGGTTTGGAGGAGACATTAGACATGGACCGACACCTGATGTAAAAGAGAGGATATTTTGGAGCTGCTTTAGCCAGCTCTGTTGATACAGCAACTGGCTCTTCTCCAATAGCTGGGGGCGTGCCACGGCAGACACCCACTACTCGCAAAGAGGGGACAGGCAGGACAGGTCCACAGTCAGCCTGGGGGTGGATTTGCTCAGAAGAACCCACCATGTGAACAGTTCGGTCCCACCACGCATCATCCCACCGCAGCCCGGCCGGCAGGAGGGCACTGACCCAGCCAAGGAGCATCCTGCCCCCGCCCCGCTGGGTTTTCCTTCTTTAATTAGATGATTGTCCACCAGAGACCTTTTCAAAAGAAAATTAAAAAGATGCTGTTATTCTTGCTCAAAGCGTATACACTCCAAGTACAAATGTGCGATGTTAGCCCTTGTTTTCATTACGCTGCTGGCCCGCTGCAGTCCACAGACAGAAAAATCTATCACTGACTTCACAGACAAGTTAATTTGCAATTTATTAAAGTGTGCAGCAAGATAATCTTAATGGTAACATTTAGCGATAGAAAATACGTCTCATAATAATCTCAGCTTGGGTCTGCAGAATAAAGCTTTTGGAAATTTAGTGTTTGTTCTGCAGAAATTCCTCACATTTACAACATTTTTTTTCTTTCTGAATCAGAACTGAAACATATACCTTTAAAATTTCCATTAAATAAATACATCTATGAATTTTTATATATGGGGATGTACAAAAATGAGACACAATCACATTTTATTGATTAAAAGAATCATACTGAGAAACCCTATTTTTGATATTTTTAGATTTTAGCTATTGTGATTCTGCATAGTATTTATAAATTTGCATCATTCCTTTCTTACATAAATACTTCGTTTCACATATTTTTCCCTAAATAGTTTTGCCTATATTGACATATTTCCAGCAGATGCTTTTTTAATGAAACAGCATTTTCTGAAAGGTTAAATTGCAGGCTTCTGCCAGTGTTTCTGATGAGTCAGAGTAGTGATGTGAAATATTTTCATATAGGCTAGAAAGAAGTTTGCAACAGTTTTTTGCCTTTTGGAAGGCAGATTTCTGAGTTTTTTCATCTCCTTTTCCTTTCCAGTGTTTATTTTGAATGTGCCGTGGAGCTGCTGAATTTGAAATAGCTTGTAGCAGGCTCAGGGGAGAGTGCTCCTCCAAACAGTCTCCTTGGGTGATTGCTTGGAAGTTTAAACAGAACTTTTTTACCACTGTATGTATAGTCCTTGTGTCTCTCATTTCCCTGGACATTTTAGGACATGAGCTTCTTAGTGGGAAATTTAACAGAAATAATGCATTTCAAATTACTAACGGAAGCATTTGGAAAAATAAAATGCTAAGCTTAAAAAGGCCTCTCCATAAACAGCATTAGTTTATGCTTACAGTGCTCACAGTTTTCTTTGTTGTTTGTTTTGGTTTTTTTTTTTTTTGAGAGTTCCTGCCCCAAACAGGGACTCTGTGTTTGTGCCACGTGTTTCCTACTGCAGCTGGACTGAGCCCTACCTGAATTTTTAGGCAAGTGTTCGTCACCCAAGGAGGGCACACAGACCCAAACATACTCTTGCTGCGCCCGTGTCTGGTGAAAGCCGTCTCACTTTCGAAGACTTCTCATGGGCAGCCTTTGTTTTCCAGCTTGTTGATGGTAATTATGATTATTAGGAAATGACGAGATGTGCTGCAGCCCCTGGAGGGGCTGTGGACCTGTCCTGCTGGCTGTCCTGGCCAGGTGGTGATGGAGCCTCTCCCTGTCTGTCCCTGTCCCTGCCACTGCCCTGTCCCAACTTGGGTGCCAGGGGGCTGCACTGTGCTTGGGGGTCATGCCGCCCTGGGGACACCCTGCTGCTGGCTTGGCTGCCCTCGAGGACACCCCTGTCCCCCAGCTCCCCATGAAAAACCTGCTCTTGCAGCCCTGCGGGGGCTGTGCGGGCTGAGACAGCACTGGGTGACGCTGCAGCGGTGGCAGCTGGGGACAGAGTAACAACCCTCCACCTTGTGCGTGGGCTGGGGGCTGGAGCAGCATCGCAACACCCCAAAGTGCATTGCCAGCAACCATGGGGTTGAAGACTAAGTATAATCTACCACGGGGCTAAGCTTAGCTAGGTCCAAATTGTTACCATCTTGCACTGGTTATCGTGTTTGGTGAAACAGGCTGGAAGTGGCGCAGTGACCCCACGTCAGCGTGTCCCACCTCCAACGCTGCGGCTATGCAGCAGCGGAGCTTCCCTTAGGGGATGATACCGCTTTGTCCCTTGCCCTGCAGAGCACAACCATGGACAGCAAAGCCTGGGGAAATGGGTGCATTTCGGGAGAAACCCAACACGGACGCTTTGCTCACGGGAGAGCTGCCTTCAGGAGCTGCCCGAGCTGCGGTGACAGTGGGGAGGGGGAAATCACCCTTCGCTGTGCCCCACAATTGCTTACGGCACAGCAGCCACGAATGTTTGCTTCTTTAGACTTTTTCTGCCCTCACCGGTTGGGTTCCTTCACGGCACTCCATGCTGCAGACAACTCCCTGCAGGGCAGACGGCCAGGGAGCTGTGGGACGGCAGAGGAACGCGGAGTCCACCTCCGCTGCTGCTCCCCGCCAGCAGAGCTTCGGCCACTCCCCAGCCCTGTTACCATGTATTTGTGCAGTTATTTCAACACAGATGAAAAAATTATGTCTTTTATGACTTTCAATGGCTAAAAAATCATTGCCTAGTGATTTCTTCAAATAGCTTTGAGCATATTGTTTAAAAGACTTTTTTTTCTGTTTATTTTTTTTTTTCTTCCCTGAGCTGTTAGAACATTTTGAAGTGCAGTGTTTGTTGCTTTTATTTGAAATTGCTGGTCCTTGCAGAAAGCCCATCTCGGAGATGGGAGACTTGGGAGAAACTAACAATTTTCATTTCACAAATATCTGCATGGAATGAAAGTCCACTTCCAGAAAAGGTGAAATACCACTTGAAGGAGCAACAAAGATTTTAGGATGTAAAAGCTGGTGGAAATTCAACCTGCTGCAGAAGAACTATGATTTTTCCACAAGATAATACTTGATATTTCAGCAATAAATTTCACCCTTCTCAGCACAGCTCTGAAGAAAAGTGGTCTGTTTTCAGCTGAAGAAAAACTCACGTGATATAGAGGAAGAAGTGGTTGGGTACTGCTTTCCCCAGCCTGACAGAAGCTTTTCCTGCACCTGCAGTAATCACCTGCAAAACCTCAGGAAAGTGTAGACAGATAAAAGTTAGGAACAGATATTATAACAGAAAAGTAGCTCTGCAAGAAAATTCCCACTTATCCCAGGGAAAAAGTACTTGGAAGACCATTAAAATAAAATCGATGAAAAGTAAAAGAATAAAACTCTACGTAAAGAATTTTTATTTGGCTATAATAAAAGAAAGAGGTCTATGACAAATTGAAAGGAAAAAAGAAAACAAGATGCATTAATATTTTTCATATATAGATTCTAACGGACATGACTCTTTGTGGATGGCAATATTTTCAAATAGAAAAACAATGCTGCAGATAGTTAATTTGCAGTTATGAAGTGATACCCATCAGACGCAGAATGTAATAGTATTGCAATTATTCAGTTTTCTGACTGTGCCCAGCACTCCACACTATCACTCTATCTATTTACTGAAATGTAAAATTAAATGCTGCAAATAATGGGAGCTGCAGTCACTGGTGTTTCTGCCCAACAGAACTTTCATCATAGAATCATAGAATGGTTCCCTACTCTTTTCATTAATCCAAGTTCATGGTCTTCAGTTTTATTTCCCTCTGCTAATGCAGAGTATTTATCTTTTTGGGGCTCCAATCAGGCCATGTAATGCTGGTGCCCCAGGAAATGTGATCTTATCTGTCCCTGTTACTTAAAAGAGATAATTCTGCAAATGTCCACCGCAAATAAGTATTAGACTTTCTTTTGTGTGCAAGCAAAAGGAAAGAGATTGTAATAATATTTTGCATTTTGTTAGCACGTTAATACAAAGTGAACAAAAGGCCACTTTCAAACCAATGAGAGGGGGAAATACACAAATATTGTGATCTTTAGCTCAGCTGGTGCCAGCAGAGATGCTACCAGTGGTCCAATGGCACTGCAGTAGACGATGCAGAAGAGGGATTCTTGAAGCACCGTATCCCAGTGATCCATCCCAGGCGGATATCTAGACAGCATTCACAAATGTAACTGCCCTGAGGCCAGGGGTTTGATGCTGCAATGCTCAAATGTCAGGATAAGCCCTGATTTGGAAAGCATTACAAAACAAAACAAAACTAAGGACTTAATGAGTCCCTGACACTGCAGAAGATTCCAGGACCACGCTTCTAACAGGTACCAGCCAGTTAAGAGCAGGATGGCCTCCAGGTGCCCGTCCGTAAAATGCAAGTTGCTGGGTTCAGCACCTGGGTGACAAATAAAATGCAGACCTTTGTCATCCCCAGGCAGATTGTTGATAATTTTGGGTTTCACTCTGCAATTATGTGTAACAGTAAGGTTGACCAACTCACATTTATAATCACTCAAAGGAATAAAAAAAAATAATACAGATTTACAATATGTATTTGAACATTTATTTATTTTTATGTTTGCGTATTTGTGTTTGCGTGTAATATATACATCTTAAAATTTACCCATGACTTTACAATGTGGACCTGATGATGCTCTGCTTTTAAAATTAGATGAACGTGCATATAGGAGAGTTATATGGTTTCTCAGTGTCCAGGGACTGCACCATCATTAATAAGAAATGCACCTCCGAGATCCAATTTCTCGGACTCAGTTCAATGCAAAAATGCATTAGGCCAGCGGCTCAGAGGGTGTGTGGAGCCTGGAGAAATTGGAATTAGTGAAACTACGCAGTTTTATGAGCCTTTTTATTACGATTCCCCATTGCACATATTCATAGAAAGGCATGAAAAAAAATATTAGTATGAAGGTACTTGTCCTGCTGTAGCCAGCACATTCATCGTACGGAGTGCTGGCTTTGGGCAGCAGCCTCGGTTTTCCTCAGCGAGTGTCCTTCCCGTAGGCAGCTCTGGTTTCCAGTTGCCCCTGCTGCCGCCGGATGGTTTCCGTCTGGATACTCTCCTTAAACCGTCTTCACAGAGCGCGGAGGTGTGCGATCAATACGAATAAAGGTCTCTCTAAGAAGATTTCTCTTCAGGGGTTTCCCTGAACACATGGACTTTCCCAACATCCTTTTATTACAATCCACTGTATAATTACAACGCGATGAACAACCATTGGTAATTAACAGCAGGGTGCAGCCACAGTCAGAACCACGGTACTAAATTATTGCCTTACTCATCAGTCAGAACTTACGGCACGTGCTCAGCCCCTGCAGCACACCTCTGTCCCACACGCCCCCACCCTGTCCCCGTGCCCCCGCCCGGCCCCTCCTTGCGGCTGGGGCACATCGGGGGACACTTGCAGAGGTTTTGGGTGCGGAACCCAACACACCCGGGACAGAGCTTCAGGAGCGATGCATATCCTGGGCCCCTTGCCGCTGAGGAGCTATGGCATCTGTAGTTTGTCCCTCCCAACTGGACACCCAAGCAGGTTGCGCCTTCGCACAGATAAGATTAACTGACCACACGTGTTCTACGTGAAGACCATGGGTTGCAATTAAGGGCAGTTATTTACCGAACTGCTCACATATTTTCTGTCAATTATTTCTGACAATGTTTATTTTCTGAAAAAAGAAAACTTTCTTTAGAAAGTTTATGTTCCTGCATAAACTGCTCTCCATAAAAAATGCCGAGCTTAACAAAAATCATAAAGAAAACTAATCTTCCATTTTAAGCCAAAATTAATTCATGTTTGCAACTATGTTTTTCTGATTCAGAACAAAAATTATTTTGAAATAACTTAAATTTCACAGGGAATAAACATTTCCAGTTCTGAAATTTTCTAATTGTGCATTTTATTTTAAATCCTTATCTTGCCTACTTTGAAACGTAGGTCTTTTTGAAATAATCACGTGTATCAGGATTTTTCTGCTCTTAACTAAGAAAAACATATTCCCCAAAGACTTTTAATGAACTGCTTACAGATAACTGTTAACATCCAAATACAGTAAATACCATCGTGTATTTTTGTTATCTTTTCAGAGTAACATTGAAGTTTCTTCGTGCCTCTTTCTGTGAATTGATGTTGCTGTAACGACATGGAGTAAGTCTATAGGTTGGGTTGGGTTTTTTTATTTTTGTTTTTTTCCTATATTAACCATAGCTTCTATCACACCAAAAAAATGACCTTTTCCTGTAGCTAAAACCTCAGCTATAATGAAGAATGCTGCAATAAGAAAAAGCATCTCTAGTTCTTAAGAAGAGAAATTTGTTACTCCCAGCGGACGTTGTCCTCCTGGGAAATGAGGATGAGGTGACTTTTCTGCACCAGAACGACAGACAGCTTTGGGCTGGAGGGTTTCAGGGTCACAGCGCCAATCAGTGGAGTCCAAAGAACTAACTGGTGCTGGAGCCACGGCACAAGCTGCCTTGATCCTCGTCTAGTGGAGCAGAACGGGGGGCCAAGTCTTTCTTCTACCCAGGAGCATTTCTAGACCAACCGATGGAAATCCTATTTAAGCAATGGCATTTTTGTTGAAACTGAGGGGAAATTATGACCTAAATAGGACTAGGTACCCTGCTGCTGCTGCTGCAGCAGGTTTGGCTTTCAGCACATGTGTCCCAAGTCTCCGGTTGGGCAGACTTTGCCTGCAGCACGGCAGATATCTCCGTCTGCTCAGCCCCCGGGGCTGCAGCACCGCCCCGTGACTCCCAGAGCCTCCTCAACGGCTTCTTGGGATGCACGTTCTTTAAAAGTAGGAAAGTAAGCGTTCAGGCCCAAAATAGACATGGGGACACAGAAAAGTCTGCCCTGTGCCCAGCCCTGTTCTTGCACTCACATCCTTCAAGATGCCTCTGTGGCTGAAATAAAATACGGCATAGATTTTTACTACATAAATTTTGATCTGGAGAAGAAGAAGAAGAAGAAGAAGAAGAAGAAGAAGAAGAAGAAGAAGAAGAAGACGAAGAAGAAGAAGAAGAAAAAAAGACTGTTCCAAATTTTTTTGCCCCCAAATACGACATCTGCTATTTTTGTTCCAGGCAAAAGCATATGAAGTCATGATCCTGAATCAGTAATATGCCAAGATTTCCTAGAGAGTGTGTCCGCAACGAAAGATAAAAATATCAGTATAAAAGATTAATTCATTTTAGTCGTAAACATCTTAAGAAACAAATTGCATCAAAAACTTTCCCATGAATAGAGGAATGGTATAAACTCCAGAAAGCCTGGGGATAAATCTTCAATTAATTACATATGTGAAAGATTTTCTTCGATAGTCTTTCACTGAATAATAATATACCAACACTACAAATAAATAGTGGTTTTGAGGGAATTATATACTTAATAGAGTTTCTTGGGTAGGTTACTATCAGTTTGACATTTATAGGAGCAGATTTCCAGCTCTGGGGCGAGGAGCTGCTGGCTGCAATGGCGGGGCTGCTGAAGGGGTCACGCAGTGAGGTCTGGGCAACAGGGTTTAGCTCCCAGGGGCTCCAGTTGAGCACTACATCATGGGAATGGTCTATTTTTTTTTTTAAATATGAATATTTAAATGATTTCTTATTGCATTTCTCTTCATTCTCAGCTGAAGGTAAAAGGAGAATTGCAGATTGGGGGAGCCTTGAATTTTCACATTGCTCTTTCTTCTGCAGAAGAAAATGCCTGTGTTGGAGCAAAATCATTCGGCAAAACTTATTGGTGGGATTGTAAAGCTCAGTCATTAAAGTAAATAGTGTTTAATCCAGAGTGGGGTTCTGCCACTTCCTAGTGAGCAGAGAACTTTGGAACAAGTTATTAAAACCATGATTCTCTTACCTAAAGGACTGTAGGACTTGAGCTCAGATAAAACCCACTTCAAGCCGTCTAAAACCTGGTTTCATGTTGATGATAAAGTTGGCGGCACAAAATAAGCACATGATTCTCCCTAACAGCTCTCTGTGCATGTGCTCTCTTTGATTTTCTGGTTGGTATTTCTATTACTATTTTTTTATTTGGACTTGGAAATGAGGGATTTACTGATGTTTTGGGAGGCCAGAGGAGGTCACGAGCCCAGGGCAGCCGTACGGGAGGGCGCGGTGGCATGGGGCTGCTCCGTCACCGGGGCCTGCGCCCTGCCTCGGGGACCTGCCGGCCGCGCAGGCGCCAGGCGTCACAAGGGAGAGCAGCGGCAACGGCATCTGCATCCTCTCTTCTTGCCTCATCTCAGCAGCGCCAGAGCGGGCACCGAGCAACTGGCAGCTGAGCTGCAAGGATTGCTGTATCCAGAGCCCTTGTCACCCACTTCAGTCATTTCTTGTAGGACAGCAAACAGTTTATGCAGTCCTCTCAGGAGAAAAAGAAAAAGCTAAGGGGATAAACGACCAATTAGGCTGCCTCATTTCAGATCTAAAAGCAGGGCCAGCAATATGTGATAGAAAAGCAAAATGCATGGGGACCCATTTAAAGAAAATGCTCCTTTTTCTGGCTGTACTTTTGCTGAAGATAAACCTCTGCCTCAACAAAGGGAGTTTTCCTCTCCACAGCCCTGAGCACAGAGAAGAGGAACTGCTGGTAACACATGTTCACAGCCAACAACTTCATCTCCAGGCAGTTATTTCTGATTGAAGGTGCTTCTTTGGTGCCTCTGCTCGAGCCATCCTAGCAGCAGAGTATGCAGACATGCGTTACATCCCCCTCAGCCAAAGGCAGGAAACTCCCTTTGGGAACAAAGTCACCTGCTTTGACCACAGCATCTTAAAAGCAGCAGATAAGCACATTCTCCTTTTCTCTGTACTTGCAGGGGGAGGGAGAGCACATCAGGTTCCTCCTTTCCATTTACTTGGATCCCATTCTCCTCTGCACCTCTCCAGCTGGCTGGCGCCTGCTTTAACCCATGAGCAGGCATCGCTTTCCAATTGGTTTCCCATCTTACTTCAGTTGTGGGCTGTTTAAAGGGCAAAAAATGTCTATGCAGTTATTTCCAAGCAGCCAGAAGTGTGCTCCGTGCCTGTGACACTGCCATCACGGCAGGTCAGGAGCAGACAGAACAGACGCAGGGGAGCCGCTCCTGCGGGCAGCTGTGGCCAGAGCAGGTGGGTGCTCACGGTGACGCTCTGACGGAGGCATGGGCAGGACATCACCTTAGGATGCTGGCGCTCACACGGCTGGAGAAGGCGGGAGTACCAGTCTCCGACAGCCACACTGCGTGCTGTGCGCGGCCCCATCCCACCAGGACTGTGCTGTGCCACCGCTGAGCACGTCTGCCTGGGAGCCCCTTCCCGCACCCCGGCTCCTGGCCGGCCACTCGCAGGCTTCTGCCACCGCCTCCTGTCCCAGGGAAGGTGCAGACAGCTGGGGAAATCGGGGGAGAACCTGCCCAAGCTCATCCAGCCATTTCCAAGCTGTTCGCGTGAGCTGCCTGCACACAGAGGGTGTTTCTGGAGAGTAAACCTGTTACCGAGGTTCCTCCCTCCTGGTTCAGGGTCCTGCAGCCGGTTTCTGCAGCCAAGCGGTGCAGCCCGCAGAGCGGGGGTCACTGTGCGGCGGGGGACGTATAACACACACACGGGCTCACTGGGGCTCTGTCTCCCGTCAAGAACCGCAGGAATTGCTGCTGTCTGTCGTAGCCTCACCTGCAGGCAGGGCGGGGGGCAGCAGGGGAGATGTGGCGGTCCCCATCTTCACACGCACGCCTGGGACTTGCCTCCAGGATGCGAAGGAATAGACAGAGCACAAGGGCACGGGCAGAGCTGGGCAGGACAGCCGGGCTGCGGCACGACCAGCACCCAGAGCTGCTCAGATAACGGCAAGTGAATCCTCAACTTCCCTTTTGAATTTTAGAGAACGAATTTTAATGCAAATATCCACATGGAATGCCTTCTGGTCATGAAAGAGGCTTGTGCTTATGCCGTATCTCCAGGGCAACTCTGCGGCAAAGCCACTACAACAGCTCTTCCCTAGCACACACACACAGGCACTTTATCTCAAATTATCAACCCTGCTCAGTCTCCAGGCTCTTTGGCACCAGTGTGTGAAATCCAGGTGATGAGATTCGGGTGAGCATGCTGCACCCTGGCTCACAGCTGGGTCAGCCCCTGCGCCTTCCCCACCGCCCTCGTTGCTGTTGCTGGCACATAAGCTAAAAAATAACCTTTGATTGGTGATGTTTGGCAGTAATAAAGCAGCACATTGCTATTTCTTTCCCTTCCACTCCTCATGAATCTTTTTTTCCATCTTTAGAAATAGTCTATTGTCTTAATCTGCAGAAAAATGGAGGTATACATTACAAAATAGCTGTGCAGCTCTGGCCCAGGTACTCCTTCATTGCCATTGTATGGTCGACCAGGCTGAAATATCGTTGTAGGAAGCGTAACATTTCTGAAAAAGGACAAACAGGCACAGCTTTGTTTCCTAATGAGTTTTCTGTCAGACATGAATTCCTAAGGAGGTTAGCAAGCATGCTCTTCTTGGGATTTCCTGCACCTCTTGTTCTGTACATGGAGCACCAAAACACCTCCTGCCACCTGAGCACTGTCCCCTGCCGCCCCGGGTGGCTTTTCAAGTCGTGTTTCTTCTACAGGTCTTGACAGATCTGAGCATCCTCCTCCCCAGGGGACCTGCTCGCAGGCACCATCACGGAGGTAAACCGGGACGGAGAGCCCCAAGGCTGTCCCTAAGGTCTTGGAGCCGCTGGTGGCTCTCAGCCCATGTGCCAGGCGAGAGCTCGCCCAGGAGGAACCCCCGGAGAGCTGCTGCGAGGGCATCGGTGTCAGCCCAGCTCTGCCGCTCCATGGGCAGTGCTCCCCGGCGGGTCTCAGCATCCTCTGTGCAGGCATGGACACTTGCTGCTGGTGTTCACCAGCCAGAGGGGCAGGAATCAGCAGCACCATACCAGCCAAACCCCTTCTGTATTTTGCTACATTTCTGCCAGAGCAGAGCTCATCACAAAAAAAAAAAAAAAAAGCCCAAAGTCCAAAGATGTAGTCACTTATTTTGTTGTGACAGAAATGCCTGTAAATGTAAAATGTGTTCGATTTACTCTCTGCTGCTGGGCTTCAGATCCTCTTGCTCCTGATTGTAGTTTTCTGTGCAGTTGTAGGCTTTTCCATGCCAGGCTCTCATTAATCCTCCGCAAGTTCCAGTGCAGGGGGGAACAGAGCTGTGGGAAGCAGCGGCAGCACCCTGAGCCCTGGGGGGTGCTCGGGCACCTCCTGGGCATTAACGGGAGAGCCCCAGCTCAGCTGCCAGGCTCTGAAACACATCCTGCGCATAGTGAGGAGGGAGAGGGAACGAAAACATGGCCCCAGCTGTGCACGCAGGCTCGAGCTGCTGCTGAGGACAACATCTGGTAACTGCTGACCTTTTCAAAACTGTGCCTCCCACCCTGGCAAATCACTTCGTCTGCGTTGCCAAAAGAACCATCAATTAAAAATGCATTACCACAGCTCCCTAAAGCAAAGCCAAAAATTGCTGCTTATTCATTCTGCAGATACTCAAAGCATGTTTACAGAGAGTTTTCCACATCAAATATACTAAAAAATTAATTGACCTCACCTGTGAAGAGATGTTAGAAAAAACAAGAAAGATAGGTTTGGAAATAACGTCTCCATCTGCGTGTGGACGCTTCAGGGGCAGAGACAACCCTTTCTGCCTTACGCCGTGTTTCACCATGTACCTGACTGCAGGCGCTGCCTGTGCCACATGCGTTGCATCACTGGTGACCCCTGGGGCAGCAGGTGGGTCCCCATGGGGCGTGCAGGACACTGCAGCATCATCCCACCCGCAGCAGGGCTGGCCATGTCCCCCGCCGTGGTGGGAACGCCGTGCTGGAGGTGATGGGGCATGGGACGCCTGGGGCATGCTGTGGGCAGTCACCTCCCCCAGGCCATTCCCAATGCCTTTCTCAAACGAGGGGCAGCAAAGAACTAACGCTGATGATTTATCAACCAACCCACCGACCACGTGTGTGGTTCAGGAGATGGGTCTCCACCTACATCTCCTGCAGGGCTGTTGCCCACAGCCACCAGCACAGCTGGTATGAGAGCCAGCAGCTGAAAAACAAAGCTTCATTAGGGCTAGAAGGAAAAACATGAAGACTGAAAATAAAAAAGGAGCATGCATTAATGTGAGACTAAATTACAAGTATAACATCTTTGCTGGAGATGTTCAATTTTACAGTCTCTATCTGGATACACTTGTAATAATTAGGCAGCGGTTCAGGGAGAAGTCACGGCGTAGCTGAATGAATTATGGAGCGAGACCGTCCGTCCTGGGTGTCACAGCAATCGCAGCTCCAAGCCAGGATGCTCCTTTCCCCTTGATATGTGACCAGGGACACAGGCAAGTGTACAGACACTGCTCAGGCATTTCTTCTGAGCAGATCTGTGGTCACTAAAGCAATGTAAGACTCAAGCAACCACCCACAATGCCAGGAAATGCCGCCTTTCTTATGGTTTCACTTGTTTAATAGAGATTTCTGGCTGCTGTTTGAGCTCCAGGGCCTGGCTGCGCTCCTTGACAGCAGTGCTGGAGGAGAAGCTGTAGGCAGCATGGCTGGTGTTGCAGGACTGAGGTTCATTCTGTGGGCAGGCAAAGGCAGCAAAAACTCTGGGACTGTGGCCAGAAAGGCATCTGGCAAGAGGATCAGTCCTGACATGCTGATGACCTCAGACACCAAGGCTCTGATTCAGGAGAGCTCCTCAACGTGTGTCTGAAGTGCCCATGAGTTCCTGCTGGCCAGAAGGGTTCCAAGGTGCCGTGGTTTGCTCTGAAGGGCTTCTTAGGTGGTTCCGAACCCCCTGCTCCAGCCCTGCTTCGCCGCCTCTTGGTAACAAGGATCCGCTTGTCTTCCACTGCATGGTTCCTCTTGAGCTTTTACTGAGCTTTTGTTTTACATGTCAGACTTTTAACGGAGAGGGAACACAGCCAGGGAGATTTTAGAGAGACTGATTCTCTCACCCAAACACTGCAAAAAATTTTCTGAGGAATTTGGACAGCAGTCTACTTCCTACAGATTATTGCCCCTCTCCACAGACAGAAATAAAAATCAAATATATAACCTACTGAGATACTAAACATGAAGAGTCTGGGTTCAAGCCCATCTCTCTATGACAGCAGAGATAACCATGACATTCAGATCAAAATGCTGTTTTCAGTGAATGACGGAAATATTAATACTAGTGGGGTTTTTTGTCTTTTTCCAACTAGTTCCACATAAAAGTGTAAATTGTATTTGCTCTGGGCCCCTAGATACTATCTCAAACTTAATAAATATCTACTGCCTCACACTTAAACTGTGCTGCTTTGGGAGAGCAGTCCACGAACGCTAAAACAATACTATTACTGAGATGTCAAAATGTAACTGAACACGGGCTCTGTAACTGCTGTCTGCGAGGGAAATTAAAAATAATGATCAGGTTACAAATGCCGTCTTTTGCATTTGAATAGCAGCAAGGAGGGAGGCATTGTAATGCATGTTTTATCTCCGAGCAGGTAAATGGCACTGGCAGTCCCTTATTTATGCTGCTGTCATAAACATGCCTCCAAAATTTGTTGTCACAGTATTGTTGTTTTCCTACGAGATACATGATGTGCATAAATTAAGAATATGGAGGTCTGCTTCTTTCACTAACACATGCTTTACTCCGTTATCTTTAATGAATTCACTGCAAAATTAAATAGCTGTGTAACACACTGCAGAGTGCCTAAAGTAGAGCAGGCGATGCACTCTTTGTGTCGTTCTTGTACGGCTGAAACACATGAATCTTCTGAGTAGCTAAAAGTAAGACGAAACAGGGAATTCATTTTTAATCTGGGCAGTATCCCAAAGCTGATACGTAATTCATTTCCACATAACCTGAGAAAGATGGAACATTAGAGAGAAACACTGAAAAAAAGAGAAACCACTTGGAAAATGATGGGTGCTCCTTCTTCAGGTCGAGAAAAGTCCAAGGCCAAACCGTCATCGTCCTCAGGCCCCGTCCAAAGAAAACCAAAGCGTTCAAGCCTGTTACAATGCAGGCAGAGACTAATCTTCTGACAAAAATAGATTTATATGGGCTGACGGTGTATGTATCCTCACTGCCTGACACCGAAATGGGGCACTGCCCTTGCCGGCAAGCCGCGGCCCTGGCTGCTCCGCACATGGGTGTCCTCCTTTGCCTGCCTCAGACATTTCTTCTGGTTGCAGCCCTTCCACTACCAATGTTTCCCACTTGCAACTGCTCATCTCCTTGAATTATTTTATTGCTCATTCTCCTGTCAGTCCTGACTTTTCTCTTTTCCACCTGTCATTCCTCACATCCTTAACCTTTACAAAGAACATTTACCTGCACCATTTGGGGTTTTTTTATGTTCTAAAAGTCTTCTGAAGTACCTGCCATACTTAGGTTACTTATATCCCCAGAAAAGAAGACCTCGTGAGGGACATTAATTACAAAAGTAGATATTCAGGCTTTTCTGTGGTTTATGCCTGTGGCTCAGAGCCAACAACAAGATGGTGTCGACACACAGGATGGATGGACATAGTCATCCTGGCATGCCATACAAACACACTGAGACCTGTTTGACATGTACTAAGTTACGCTTCTCTTAGTATACATAACGGCCACCTCAGCCACCCCCCAGGAGGGGTGTTTCCAAATGCCAGCTCCTCTGGGCTTCCCCCGAGCCACGGTTTGAGCTCTGGGGACAGAGGTGCCCGTGGACACCCCAACAGCAGACGCAGCAGGCTGGAGCTGAGCAGGAGCTACAGAGCGAGTCTTCTCTGGCTTTCTGTGTCTAAAATTATCAGCACTTCCTGATTATATAATGGAGGAGATGGTATTGAGGAGATTATTTCCAGAGGAAAGGAACTAACAGTCCTTGCTTGTAAGTGCCATTGGGGAGCTGCATCAGGCTGTGTGCACCTTAATGTGAACAGACACTTGTGCTTGTATGATGGGAGCACATGACGTCCAGGAACGCTGCTAAGATGTGCGGAGATTTGATGTGGCACTGAGAAAAGCTGCTTGTCTTCCCTGCTCTGTATAACCGGAGATGATGAGTTTTGTAAGCACGTCAAGATGGTCTAGCTGTAAAACGTGGGACTAAAAAGAAGCAGGTCCTGGGTGGGCTGCAATTACTCACATAACATTTTAGCGTCTGTTCCCATTTAGGCAACGTGGGTCCTGGTCTTCTCCTGTTTCACTGGTAAAACTGCAGGAATAAATCTCCTGGGTTTTGGAGTCGCTCAGGTATCCTGCACCTAAGGCTCCAGTCCAAGACATGGGCACATGGTGGCATAAAAAGAATGTGTAGCTTCTCATAAAGGATATATTATAAGGTTGTAAGAAAAATAGCTTTTGAGAAACTGTAGCCATTTTGGAGGTGAAGGGTGGTCCTTGGCGTGCATTTCTACTGGGCCTGTGGAAAGACCTAAATCAAAGCAGATACGTGGGAGGGAGGATGTTTCTGCTAATTTGTGCCCTATTGAAGCATTGTCCCTCATTCGCTCTGAAGTGTTTTGCCTACAGCTATTCAGAAAAGCACTTTTGCTTTTGCTACCTTATGCCAAGGCTGAGCTAAATCACAATCCTGGCAAAACTGCTGAGAAAGTCCTTACTGAGTGCTGCTCGGGCTACTCACCTGATGTGCCCCGAAGAATGATCTTGCTTAGATCCAGTGGTTTTTAAAGGGATTTTTGAGCACTTAAAGTACATCAAACCATTGCTGGATTCAGGAAAAATAGCCTCATTTTCCAGTGGCTCACAGGAACAGTCATGCCCTCATTATTTATGGATTGTCTATAAACAAGGCTCTTCATGCCTTCATGCAGGTGACACCTGACCCAGAAGTGCAGCATTGTTCAGCTCTGAGGGCAGCCACCAAAATCCTGTAGATCCCCTGTGCTTGGTCAAGTACTTGCACAAATGGATGCTCGATATTATTCTGGCCAGTGTGTCCGTACTCTGCTCCACTTAGAGCTCTGCAGGCTGCTCAGTGGAAGTGGGCAGGGAAGTTGGTGTGCAGGGCTCTGGGTGGTCATCCCTGCCCTGTTTCTTATTGCACTGTCCTCTAACCCGCCTGCAGTCCACTCAGCGTCTCTCTCCCCCTTCTCTGCCAGACTGAGCAGAAGTTACTCATCTTTGCCGTGCGAGGCCGTGGCTGGCTGCGTTCCCTGTGCTGGCCACAACTGGTTCACAGCGAAAACACCAGCTCCACTTCTGCTGGACACTGAGCTCACCTTCATTTGTCACTCATGAGGTGCTCATGTCACCTTTGTGCTTTCTGCTGAGGGCTCCTCATACTTGTACAGAAACCCCCCAAACCTCTGCAAAGCCGTCTTCTTCCCTTGAGACCACCCCTGTCCCAGGCTTTCTAAGAATGCACTTGATATTGAAGAATAAAAGGTTTGTTTCTTCCCCAGACTGAAACCTGACCTTGAAAACACCTGTATCACACAGTCACAGTAACTTCATCAAAGTAGTTACATTTTTCACGTGAGATTTAAGATTGTCAAAATTTTATTGCTATTTTTGCTGGAGGGGATCAGCACCAAAGCATTGGTTCAGCGGTTCTAGTTTATTTTCCTACTGTAAGCTCAGTTATCAAAACATATAATTTTAAAACACATAAAATACGAATGAGGAATTCTTCAGGCTGGTGGTTAATGATGCACCTGGCCAAAGAGCACCATGAGCTGGACACTGCGGCGTCTCTCCCAGAGCAGCGCCCGGCCGTTCCCCTGCTGTGGGAGGGCAGGAGCCTGCACGGGCTGGGGACCGTCCCCACCGGGCTGTGACAGCACCTTCTGCTTCCACGAGGTAAGGAGCTGCAAAGAGTGAGCCCTCTAGGCTCTCTGTTGTATTTTGCCCAGCCAAGACGTGTTTTTTCCAGTTGTTGTGGTCATAAGGATGTTATTTAATGAAAAGCGTTACCGGAGAAGATTGAAAAATAAGAGGAAAAAACCACTCTGTAAAGGAATGTTACCTGTCTGGATTTAATATCACAATTTATTGTCTTTTGATTGCTTAGTAATGCAATGTGGTTCACTTAGGGAAATGATTACAATCTAATTGTTATATTTGTCTGATAAAATCTGGTTATCATTTTAATTGCACTTATGAAAATCCTTGTTTGCACCTTTCTTAATTTTTGTGCGTTGAATGTGATCTCCTGCAGTAGATCTCCGTGGTCCCCGGCAGGGCACTGCCCCGAGCGCGGGCACTGCCTCGGGGTGCACTGCGTGAGAGCAAATGCTGATTCCCACCCCGGGCACGCCGGTGTTCCAGGGGGATTTGCGCACAGAGTGCCATTTAACCAGCGCGTTGGGTAGAGTTGCTGCTGGCTCTGGCAGCACGAGAACTGCTGCTGGGGAGCGAGGTGGCAGGAGAGGCGTGACGGCCGCCTCGCAGCATGGCGCAGCGATGGAGAACCAGCAAGGACGGCTCCTGCCCCTCAGAACCTGCTGAAGTGACTTGTGTCCCGCGCGAGGGGGTGCGGGGCCAGCGGGACCGGCGCGGGTGGGAGCAGCGGAGCAACCGTGGGTCCTGGAAATCGTGGCAGCTCCTTCCCTGCTCATGGTCTCCTGGGCCTCGTCCCAGGGTCTGGCTTCATGGAGGATGCTTGTCAGCGAGACTGAGACTTGGGTTCTGTAGGCAAGAAAAATATTAGGGGGGGAGAGAGAGAGAGAGATATTTTTGTCAGTATGACGTTAATTAATTTTCCTGCTAATTAAAATCCTCAAAATTTATAAATTAGTATTCATCAGTTCACAGACTCTACATTACTCAGATCAAAACATGACACATGACTCAAGTAAAACATGTGGGCAAACCCTTCTTAGTAATCGAAATCCTTTGCACGGCTGCACCACAGCCCTGCTAAGGAAAATGCTGAAGGGAAGACCAGAGACTTTTTATCATCACAGAGATATCGTGCTGCTTGCCTTTCTGCTTTCCCTCCTTATCTGCTGCGTTCATGCTCTCCAAGATCTTACTTTTTATTTTTGCTAGAATTGTTTATTGAATGTAGCACAGATTCACAAATGATTCATCAGCTTGTAACTACATTTTCTGTGCATATACTGGTTTTCTTAAAAAAAATCCAATTCCAGTTTGAAAAGCAGAGGTTTGACCTGAACCAAAGGGAAAGTTTTGGAAGAAGATTCCGAAGTTCATTTGACTGACGGTGGCATCCAATGTGTGTCGCTTGTGTCCCTCAAGGGGCCTGGTAGTGGCAGTGTCATACACGTCCAGAAATGTATTTGGGTGTTTTACTGCCTTTACAATTAGAAACTTCCCCTTGCTGTCCAGCCAAAATCTTGGAGCACAGAAACGCAGAGGAACTGCGACTTGTTTCAGTACACAGGATCAAGCTGAAAAACAGATATTTTAAATTCCTTAACGGTCTTAGATTTTAAGCATAGTCTTACTCATGTTTGAAAGCTGCACTACACAAAGCATTTATCTTGACGACTGATCGTTTTCCAGGTTGGTTTAGGGTTTCTTTTGTATTTTTTTTTCAATTGTTTTATCTCTGTCAGAATGTGTGTTTGATAGAATCAGGAAAAAAGAAAAAGTACCTTTCTGGAATGTATTTCTCTGGATTTGCAGACAGCCTGTTGAGACAGCTTTTGAGATTTTGGTGGATGCCTATCAATGCTTTTTCAAAGTCAGTTGTTGCAACGCTCTGTATGAAACAGAACTAAGTGGCTTTATTTGCCTCTTCTTCTAGCTATCTATAAACCATTACTTGTACTCCGTACTTTTTCTACTAACACATAGTTGTTCAAAAACCTTCTAGGTTCTAACACAAACAACCCTGTGCAGAGGCACAACCAAACCTGTGCTAGACTTTCACTCCTGTTTCCTTCCTCATTCCCATCACTGCACGGTTCCGTTAAGGGTCGGAAAATAAGGATTTTTTGGTGATATCCTGAAGCCATATGTACCTCCAGTGACAAGTGATTTGAATTTGGCAAAAAGATGACTTGCGATAAATATCTAAACTGCCAGACTGTGCTTCAGCCTCTGGCTAAATTCACCCTCCTCCATCCTTCTTGCCGCCCACACCCCCTGCCCTGTCCTGTGGCACCCCCCTTCCTCCTGTCCTGCGGCTTTGTGAACTGGTTAGGTTGGAACCACATTTTTGTAGCATTTGCTAGCAAATTCCTGGGCTAGAGCAGGAGTGTCTGGCGGGCCCAGTGGTATCATCTGGTACACATTCAAGGTTTCTCTAATTTATTATCTGCAAAGCAAAATAGTCTCAAAAGAAAAGACAAGGATCTCAGAAATCTGAAAATTTCCTTTAATTTATTTGCCCTACAATTTGGTTTAAAGTCCAGTTTGCAATTCATATCAAAATTTATTTGGAGAGATGCATCTATAAGGGGACCAGGAAAAAAAATGGGAAAAGCACTTTCTATTACATGTTCAAAACCACTGGCGGGGCCACAGACTTGGTATGACTTATTAAATCCACTTCCAGGGCCCTGCTTCTACACAGCTTATTCCTGCCTTGCTTTGTCTTCCCTTTCCTCTTTCTTTTCTCTCTCTTTTCTTATTTTTGTGCTTCCGCTTTTTAAAATTGTGTTCAGAGTCTGTCTCTGGGCGCTGTGCTGAAGTTAGCACACTACACAAACGTCCTTTTAATTTCCATGCTACTAAAATGCAATCAAAATAAAAGGTTTAATTTTTCAAATGCATTTGATATCTCATGGCCATTTAAGTGCCTTGATCCATCTGCTGGTGGGGAGCCAGCACGTTGCACTTGGATGCTGCTTAGACAGCTAGCTTACAGCTGCTCCGAGAAACACACAGTAATAGTGTCTAATGGGGATGTAGCAATAAATCCTCAAATAAAAGCAAAAAGGAGAGCAGAGATACATGAACACTGACATACATAAAGAGAGGAGTTTTTTTACAAGCCATTTACAAAATCAAGATTCTTTTTCTTGTGTATTGCTTTAGAAATGAAACAGGCAAAGCAATGTGTAAGCATATAGATATTTTAAAATGCATTTCTCACAGAAGATTAATATTATATTTACATTTTTTCTCCCACAATAACTGTGTGAATTTCCACAGGAGAGGTAGCAAAGGAGGAGACCCTCCAGTGAAAATTACCGAGAAAGAGATCTGAGCTCTTGTTCGGGATCAAGCACCTCACCCCCGGAGCGCGGCTGTATCTCACCTGTTAAAAGGGAAGATTTCTGGTTTGGTGGTGCGTATTTCTAACAAGCTATTGAACACTGCGGATGGAGCTGGCAAGCAGAAAGGTTTGCCCTACGCATCCTTCCCCCTCATGGCCTCACTCTCTCTTACCATTCGCAGCCCTTAATTCATTAATACATCTTATTCTATTATTTATACATTAACACATCTTCTAGGGGTCTGTGAGGCTCTGCTGCCATGGAAAATTGTTTGCTGTTCATGATGATGATCTGGGTGATCTGTCCTGGCACAGCCTGTGACTTCCGATGGACACTGGAAGTGACTCTTTCTGACCACAAGTGCCAAATTCCAGTGGGGATTTTTCACTCTCCTCTGCTTTTTACCTTCCTGTCAGGTTGCACTCGGATGGATGGCCTTGTGCTGATAACTCTGTCCAGCCTTGGTCATTTTTTATTTTCATGGACCTGGGGACAAGAGACAGAGCCAGACAAATTGGATTTTAAAATGTGAACTCCAGATGAGTTTCCTTCTGACTGTCTAATTGTCTCCTCTGCTTGTTGTTGCTTGTCATCTCCTGCTCTGCACCTAGTTTGTAAGTTCTTCAGACACAGTATTTTTCTTGTTTTGTGTGTGCTGTACATCTTCTTTGTAAAACTCCAATGCGGCAGGGCTCATTGTGTTTGTGTGGCTCCACGTCATAGATATAAACAATAATAAAAACTAAGAGCAGATGATTTTGTGGAGGAACTGATTATTTGGTGAGAATGAACAAGAGTTAATTTACTCTAAAAGAGGCTTCTCTATCAACCAATTTAAAAGAGAAAGAAAGAAAAAAGTGGTAGGGTATGGTCTGTAGAGGAGAGACCAAGGTTCAGGAGATCTGTGGGTGCCAGGGAGCGTGTCTTGATCTTTTAAAACTTTTAAGACATGTGGAGGTGTTTTCTGGTCTGGTGGAGACCTACATGTTTGTATGTCTCCTTCCCCCATTATCCACCCCTGAGTAACTATGGATTCAGTGGAAAAGGCTGGAAATCTAGAGGAGGCATGTGCCTATGAAGTCACCACTTCTCCTGGTGCCACCTCATGAGGAGGTGACAGGGAGATCAGGACAGGGGACCTTCCTCAGCTTACTCAGGTCCATAGAAGCAGAGAGCCCCAACGTCGTGTCACTGCACGGTCACACGGAAACACTGGAGGAAAGGACATCTGGAGCTCTCTGGTCCAGACTCCTCTGGAAACGAGACCGGCACCCAGTGAGGGTGCGCAGGGCTCTGACTAGCCACAGCTTGGACATCTTTAAGAATGCAGACTCTGCCCCGTCCCCGCGTGCTCCAGCAGGCAGCTGTGTGACAAGAGGTGGCAGGAGGTGCTGTTCAGGGCGCCGTGCTCCTGGCATTGCCGGCACTGCCACGGCACAGGCAGGCGCTGGCTCAGTGCAATCTGCTTCAATTCCAGATTTCAGTAACAACCTTTTTACACTGTTTGTCCAGAGAGTTTCTTCCTGTTGGCTGCAGGATTTGAGATGCTTCAGAATAAGAAAAGGCAAATATAACTTGGTCATTCATGCCGGAAACAATAAGCAGGAGACGAGCATCTGCAGACACTTTACCCTTCAGATCTTCTCCCCTGCCTCTTTCAAAATAGCTAAAGTTGGCTCTATAGTACACGTCATCCTAAATACTAAAGAAACAGCAAACTAAAAGGAAAAATAAAAACAACCCCAAAACTATTTAACACAACATGCATCATACGTTTGCTTTGCAAAGCTGGTGAGACCGCTTTCCAGAGCGTGGCTACAGAGGGAAGAAAGCAACACGAACCTCCGGAGCTCTTGCACCTGGGAATGTTCCCTCCAGCTCTTCCAAGCTCTTTTCCAGGCATCAGATAGAGAGTTTATTATGGGCTGGCTCTTCGTATCCCAGTTTGATTAGGGGTGTTTTTTCTAAGAAATTGTGCCGACTGCCCTGCGCAGGGAGGAGGGCTGTCCCCTGGGGATGTCGGTCCCGTCGCCGAGCCCAGTGCTCCTAGGGCTGCCCTGACCTCCGCTTCCTTACGGTGACCACCACTTCCAGTTAACGGTGGTAAACATTAAACCTGCAAGCTGATGCCAACACAGTCACAGATTTTCTCCTTGCCAAACCATTTTTCCTTTGTCATGACATTAGTATGTGACCTTAGATCTCTGTCCTAGTTTTATTCATGATTCCTAGCAACAGATATATTCTGAATACACCTAAGGCACTCCTGGAGTATATGACAACTTGAAGTAACTAATTGCTGTTAGATGGTTATCTGAAGTTTTTAAATATATATATGTTTATATATTTACACACACAAGAATATTTCTGAGCCCTGGATATTATAAATGGACTGGTAACAGAAATCAAGTTCCTAAATTCATGAATCCATGGACAAACTCTGGATCTGTGTCAGTGCCTTTGAGTGAGACTGGCTGCCTTTGGCTGTGTGTTATAGCATTCCGTCTAGTGTTTCCTAAAGATATTTGAGGAAGAACAAGGAAGGCGATAAGGCTCTGGATCAGCAATGGAAACGATGCCTGGAAGAGAATGATCAAAGCCTGGATTGCGCTGCTGCCGGGGCTGACGAGTCGGTATTTTCAGACACTGACCAGTGCCAAGACAGCACTTAGAAGAGCACTTAGATCATTAAAGTACTCTACCAAGAAAGTAGCTAGGACTGGAAACTCTTGTATCATGGCTAGTTTCACTGACAAAGTACTTTAATCCTAAACCATTGGTTAGTAAGAGCGCTTACGGCTATGACTGGGACTATTTTACTGAAATACCAGCAATAACGCTTTCAAAATCAAAAAGCAAAGCAAAGCAAAGCAAAGCAAAATAAATGAAAGGAACAAACAAACAAGCTGGCCTCATGCATTATTGAAAGATTTAAACCAAAAGGACATTAAAAACATTTCAAAAGGTGTTAAGTCTGTAGGGTGTCAGGAACATTCTGTGGTGAGTAGTGCCAAAGGCCTACCTCATTTCAGAGGAACGGGGAGGACAATGGCATCGCAGGGCCCCGGTGCCTCCCCCGAGCTCCCCACCAGCCTCAAGAGTCACTCCGGTGTGTAACAGAGCACTGCCCAGCAGAGTTCTTCCCTTTTACATGGAGCTGCAGGGCAGAACAGGCATTTCCCATCTCTGGAAGAATAACAGCAACAGGGGGACAATTCGACCCTGGGCTCCACATCCAGCAGTTCGGGTTTTGGTAGAATGACTGTAGTGATGGCAGAGAGATCGTCCATGCTGCTACATCACTTTATTGCTCAAATTTATTCCACAAAGCTAATTTAGCATGTCTACAATTCATGGAGCCTCTTTTAACATTTACAGGACTGTGTGGTGTTTTTGTAAAGCGTGCACGGCTGTCCTGTAGAACGTCCCACGTCCCAGATGACACCTGCACCCCTTGTTAGCTGGGTACACACTATCACAGGCAAACGCTTGCAACAGCTTTGCTAGTTAGGAATTAGCTTTATAATGAAATCAATTACATAGATTTAGCTTCACTTGGATTTTTGCCTTCACATAAATAGGCTGCTCGCACAGCCGTCCCCAACTGGCCACACGTGAGCTAGATGAACAAAACTGTTCTCTTCATCCAGACGATGATTGCTGGCTCTGCTGCCATTTGTGCTGTAAATCCAGGCTTAACTTCGGCATTCAAATTCATCTTCCCTGTGTAAGTTGGAGAAGGCTTGTTGCGTGGTAAAATCTTGCTTGCTGATTTTACACTTTTTTCTATTTCTCTCTTGAAGATTGGACAAATTAAGAAAACACTGTAGATGTTCATGTGTCATTCTGGAATCTTTTTCTTTCCCTTTCTTTGAGACATATTATGAAGTCATTGATAATGACATTAAGGCTATTTCGCAAATCCCAGATTCACACAGCAGGAAGAAGATACAAGAGAAAACTAGTTTTAATGTTTTCTCATAAGAAACCTTAAAATAAGAGCAGTTAATGCAGAGCAGCATGTCAGCGCAGTTGCTTGCTCTCCTGCGCTGCTGTGCTCAGGGAGAGCCGGTTACTGAAGAATAACGTCAATGTGCAGCCGATTAACTTTTGAAAAGTCTCTTCCCTGTAGAGTGCAACTCAAAGGAGTTTTGGGCCGGCCGGCAGGAACCCATGGACACCCACTGGTGGTACGAATGCAGCGTCTGCCTGGGGGCAGCGTGGTGGTGGGGGGCACCCAGGCTGCCCCGGGACACGGCCGTGTGTGCATAGCCCATCCTGCCAGCCACAGTTTTGCCGGGACACTTACAACGCTTGGGCAACAGCTGATCCACCTGAACGGCTTGGAGGCAGCACCAAATGAGGCTTGGTGGTCTCCCAAAGAGAAGGGAATGCTTGGATCCATGGCACACAGCATTTTCTCTGGCTTTGCAGTGTGATTCACTGACCTACGTTTAGTGTGCAAAGTGCCATGCAAGGATTGCTACTAATGCCGTGAGAATATTTTTGTTGGGATTGAAATGGTACCCTTTGTGTCAGGATCAGCCTGTGGAGGATGCTCTCCCGGACTGCCACGGGATCGCTGCCTCCTGCAGAATTATCCACCAGCACTAAGGGCTGCTGGTGCTGGGCCATGTGGCCACCGACCGCCCCAGTGCTCCAGGAAGGCTGTTGTTCTCCAGTGCTCCAGGAAGGCTGGCTGGCAAGAGGGCTTGAAGGGCAGAGCTGCTTGGGCATCACCCCTCCCTGCCAGAGCCCTCCCGCATGGCGGGATGAGTCGCACCTTCCGAGTTTGCTGAACAGCAGCTCCTGAGCCTGTGCGTAACGTTGGAACGCTGCTGGGATGGCAGAAATCTCTAAGCTCAAGTCATTCCTCTAGTGAATGGACCGGCCTTGTAAGAAAGTGTGGTTTGGTTTGGTTTTGGTTTTTTCTTTAAGAAAAACATTACAACATGTACAACTTTACACCGCTTTTGAGAATGTTTCACTGATTTTTATCTTGCTCTTTCTCTTCTGCATGCAATCATTGTAGAACACAGCAAATGAGGCAAAAATTACTTTAATGCCTCCTTCCCTTTAAAATGTTTTATTTTCCTTGCTGTTATGGATGCCTATTACTTCCTTAATTGATAAGCTCCAAATTCCTGGCTTTGTTAGTAAGGATGAAATAACTTTCTTTAATAAAGATGTAAGGTTATTGGCGTTATTTAGGGCAGGGTTAATTAGTTACCATTATCTGTTTTTATAGATATTTAAATTAACAAGACTACTGCTTCAGAATAACCATAAAGAACCATAGACATACAATGGTAATATAATTTATTTTAAACCTTTCCAAGTTTTATGTCTGTATTTTTTAACAGAGTGACCTATAGAATATATATCTGACTAAACAAGAATGAAATTCCTCATTAAAACATATACATTTTGGATTTGAAGGCTAGCTAATTGAAGGATCTTAAAAGTTAACAGTCAATAGGTCAATCACAGGTTACTGGGATCCAGGTTCATAGAGATCAACGGACCGGATGTGAATTTAGGAATGAAGAATGTAAAACTAACAGCTGAACACTGACTCAGACAATTCAGATTGGGAAAAATAAGGTATTAATAATAATAATAAATAAAAATNGGAAGGAAGGAAGGAAGGAAGGAAGGAAGGAAGGAAGGAGGGAAGGAAGGAAGGAAGGAAGGAACTGTATCTCAGTCCCTTCCCCAACAGTTTTAGTGGCATTTGGGCAAAAACAGAGCCGCAACCACTGTGTCTCAGTGCAAAATTTATCAGCAAAATCGAGTAAGGAATATATAGTTTCCCATAGAAAAGGGGTATAAAAAGACCAAAATAAAATAATAAATAGTCACAAACTTTCATTTATAGAGGACATCAGCTGTTATTTTGAAATTTATTTTTTTTTAGAAGAAAATTATTGTCAGTTAGAACTATCCTGTAGCAGATTCAATACTCAGTATAATTCAAGTTATATTCTGCAGTTTCATCTGTGCACACAGTCTTTGGAAAGGGTATTTGGTGCTTTGGCTGAATAACAATAAGACAATTAAAATGCCCTAACGATTTTAGCAGATCTAAATATTACAGAATGGGCACAGTAAATAAAGTTAAGATGATCTTTCAGTGTGGTTTACTTTATTATATATATAAAAATATGGATATTGATGTGGGGAACTCATGCAAATGCTAGCTGTTAAAGGCAGCCAGTTCAATGAAATTGCAAATCAGTGCTAGAGTAAAACATTAATATTGGAGAATAAACATAACTAGAAGTTTGATGGAAAAATTAAAAAGTGTTCTGTTTTCACCTAAGAGCTGTTATAAATACACATAACACCACAATCACTCCTCAGCTGTCATGCTGGCGACTCGGGTTGTGTCCACATCAAATCTGACAACTGAGCTGAGCTGTTTTAAACCCGTCCGAGCACCAAGGCTTCGGCACCCGGCCACTGCAACACCCGCTTTTGAAAGGTCTCTGTCAGAGATCAGCTGGGCTGCAGACGTGTAAGCTGAGGGTTTGCAGAGTCATATTAACAAAAATGATGATAAAGAGCAGGATGAAAAGACTCAGAGGCACCTGTGACATGCAAGGAGAGAAATCAACCTGTTTTCATAAAGGTACACCCTGGACACAGGGACTCACTAAGAGTCAAAAAGCACGGGGGCAGGGGCTAGTGAATCACTGAAGACTCTATATGTCATTGCTAAAAACTGCTAGATTTAGTTGTTGATTAAGAAGAGATTTCTCCCTATTTGCCCCCAAAAAATCATTAGTACTAATTTCCTTGAAGTAGAGGTCCTCTAATGTTACCTGGCTACCTCAAAGCTTTCCTGTTCGCTAAGAAAATGAACTTACTCTCATCAAGAATATCAGTATATATAGCATAAATAAAGGCTGAAAATTATATGTATATATCCATTTTTCAGCCTTTGTGGCTGTAGGTGATACCTCTTCCTTTTGTTGTTGATGGGTTGACCCCACCATGCCCGATGGCAGGTGCAGAGATATGTCTGTAGGAGCAGAAGAACGTGACTGAGTTGCAGACGTGAGCACTGCCAGGAGCCCGCGCCTGTGCAGGGTACCCGCTCCTGCAGGAGCCTTCTGCTCCTCGACTGCTGCTCCTCACAAACACAAACCTTGAACAGCAAAGAAAAAAACCAATGTGTGTCCTACCACCACATCTATATTTTTCTCATGGCAATGCTGTGGTTTAATATGTCCTGACATTCACTATTCTGTTGAAAGGAAAAACCCTTTTGGAAGGAGGGAAGGTGTGTTCCTTTCCAGGAATAGACCAAGGTCAATGGAAGAACTGTAGACTCCTCTGATGTCCCTTGCCACCAGGATTTTACCACCCACAGTGCAAAACAGATCACACTATGGTCCTGTTCCTTCTCTCCCTTGGGGCTCTGCAGTTCATGCGCATTTAGAGGTATGAGTGATGTGGGACTTCTGAGGGAATGTGACTGACGAGACTGCTTTTACAAAGCGCTTCTGAAAGCTTCAAGGTGTCAGCAGACCAGCATGGTTTTTTCAGTTAGGTTTGTTTCCTTCACTTTTCTTCTTTCTCTTCAGTCTCTGAATTCATCTCTGCACCGTGTATCAGAGCAGCACGTGGAACCAGCAGATGGCTTTTGTTATTGCCTTGCTCCCCTTGAAGCCGGGGATCTTTAAAGTCCTCCCAGCACAGCGGTAGCCCAGGGCACAGCAGCCAAGTGCCCGATCGCCTCCCCAGTGCCGGGCAAACCTCCCCCCAGCCTGGGCTCAGTACCAGCCCCACTCAGCCAGTGCCCCGTTCTGCAGCGCAGTTATTATTTTAGCAGAATTAAGCAGCTTAGTGAGGTAATTGCTTCAGAGAGAAGGGGACTGGTGAGACTTCGCCGAGGAGGGATGAGCATGCTGGTGGCCGGCTGGGCACGCGTGTGGGTGCGTGCAGGTGTGCTGGTGGTGTGTGCATACGTGTCCACCCATGTGCTGACGGGGTTGTGGTCCTCTTGCCGGAGCCGCCTGCCTGGGCTGTGGATGGCCATCAGCAAGCGCGGGGTGATGTGCGCAGGGTACGTGGGGAGTGTTTAGTGAGGGTTTCGCACAACAGAAGACACCCAAGGAAATTTGCTGGCCTAAGCTTAAGAGGAGCATGAGGCAGCGTGTTTGTCACACAGCCCGGGGGGGTTGGGAAATCACTGCCATATGCTGCTATAGATGCCGGAGTACAAATCCCCGTCACAGAGGAGCTGAACAGATTCTTGCACCAAAGGTTTGGTTTAAGCCACCTTTAGGCTTCTGCTGCTCCTGGACAAGATGGGCTCCTGTCCAAACCCATCACAGGCCAGAAGAGCTTCAGAGATGCTTTGTCACCCTCAGCCAGCTCCAAGGGCAGGGAAATTATTTTGCTTAATTGAACACACTGCAGAAATCGCAGTTGTGGAGCTTCAGAAAGAAAGCCTGGTCCCATATCAGTGGTGGGGTGGGCGAAGCAGACACGGGTGCTCCTCTGCTGCCACCCCCGACCCGCTCGCCGTGCCCGCGCTGCCCTCGCCGCGGGCTCCCGGGGGCTGCTGCGATGCAGGGCTGATGGATGCTCTGCGGACGGCGCTTTGGCATTGCCAGTGTGAGCTTTCCATTTTATTTTCATGTCTCACCTGAAAATATGTCAGAGTGGAGGGAGCGGGCGTGCAGGAGAGCTGCCAGGGCAGCAGACAGACCCAGAAGGCAGAATGTCAGGGAGACTAAAAGCAGCAGATCAGCCTGTCTGGAGGGATATTTCTGGGAAGCATCAGCAATAACTGTGAAAATACGGGTTGAAGAAGAGGCGCGAGTCTCTTTTTTTTTTTTTTTTAATTATTTTTGCCAACTTCAGTCTGCATGGAACTACAGCTATTTTAGAGTGGGATATGGGTAAATTTATATTCTGTTTATGGTTCCTCTCACGTATTTGTGAAATGGAGAGAAAGTAACCTTTGGTGCAAGAGCCTGAAGTGTCTTGAATTTTCTGGAGCCACAAAAAGATGCTACATTACTGCAACGGCCAAGGTGTTTTCCAGAATTAATTCAGAGATTCTGTGCTTTACCCATTGCTTTCACAAATAAAACATTATTTCACAGCAGCAAATCAATCTGAGTCTGATTCTGGTAAGGTCTATACCCAACTATGAATTTTGCTGTGCCACTAAGGAGAAAAATGTTAAAAATACATCTGTCACTCATGTCACTCTCTGTCTTTCATTTTTGTAGAAAACAGTCTTTAGATCCCTTTAAAAAAATAAAAAGACTTTCTGAAAAATAGTTACATATTTCTGAAAGGAACAGAAATCGTAACATTTTGGAAAACGATGAAACATGCAGAAATTAAAATAAACAATCAATTCAAAGAAGAAATTTAATCAAGAACCTTTCTTTTAAAGGGGGGTTGGAGGAGAAGAAAAAAGAGTTTGTTCCACCCCCCCTGCCCTGGGCAGGGACACCTCCCACCAGCCCAGGTTGCTCCAAGCCCCGTCCAGCCTGGCCTTGAACCCCTCCAGGGATGGGGCAGCCACAGCTTCTCTGGGCAACCTGGGCCAGGGGCTCACCACCCTCACAGCAAAGGATTTCTGCCTCAGATTTCATCTAAATCTCCCCTCTTTCAATTTAAAACCATTCCCCCTCATCCTATCACTCCCCACCCCGATCCAGAGTCCCTCCCCAGCTTTCCTGGAGCCCCCTTAATACACTACGTACATTCTGTGGAGAGGGGAGTTTGGGAGTTTCAGCTGTTGCTGGGTGTGCTGCTGTGGCTGGTGGCAGGGAAGATGCTCGCTCTGAGGGAAGACTCCTCTGCTCTGCATACGTAGGCACCCTGGAGAAGACATCCTCTGTGCGCAGCTCGGGGTGCAAGGAACAAACCGTAGCATGTCCCAGGTGTCTAGCAGATGTCACTAACCTGTCACAGCAGAGGTAAATTTTTGATTCTGCCGTATAAAATTAACTAAGGAAGTGGTGAAAGGCAGAGGTCCAAAGGAGGTCAAGATACCAAGTGAGGTAAAAAACGTTTTTCTGAAAGAAGAAACCAGCAAAAGCTGAAGGGAAAGTGTTAAAGCTCAATACGTTGGAGTGTCTGCAGGGCCGTTAGATCGCCTGGCTTGGCCTCTCCGGTGACACCAGGCGGGGGATGGCACCTGGTGACACAAGGGCTCATGCTGTGACATTGCAGAGCTGGGCTGTCAGGGAAGGGAAGGCTTCCACTGATGGATCACCTGCACAGTGACAAAGCCTGATTCATGTTTCAGCTGTCAGAAGTTGCTTCTTGCTATGCTGTTCCCAGCTGGGGTCAGGATTGGGTCAGTAAATAGGATTTTTCTCCTTTGATGGCATGCCACAGGGATCAAGTTACACCATGGTCTTTTTCTGATACTTTTAATATATTGAGCTCTTCAGATTTGTACTGTCAGGCATTTCCTTCAGCTTCAAATTGTTTTTTCCGTGTCTTTTCTGTAACTTACCAATTTTTCAGTTTCATTTACAAAAGATGTGAACTTGGGCATGGCACCACTCTCCCCGGTGCCACACATCCCTGCCGAGACTCACTGCTCCCTGCTTGCGTAGCCAGTGCGCGCTTCCCATTGCAGCTGGAGTTTTGCCTGGCGTCCACAAGAGTTTTCCGTGTGGAGCCTCATTAACTGAATTTTGAAAATCCAAGATCAAGTGTACCACATTTAGTTGTTGGTTTCTGAAGGAACTTCAGTAGATTTGGTAAAAACGGACTTCTCTCTTCGGAAGGCATGTTGACTGCTACCAAACTGTAATATTAGAATACCACCATCAGTGACTGATTTTAGTAGCATTGGTGGCACAAGCAGCAGGTACATCATCAGGTCGTTATGCACATCACCTCTGATGACTTTTCTAGGGAGAAGTGTCGGGTTTTGTGGTTTCCATTGCTCTGGCATGAGTCAGTGACCTGAGCAATCACCCACCCCAGGCAAAACACGCCCCTCTGGGCTTGATGCTGCAGGAGGCAGAAAAGGAATACGGCAATAGCAGGTAACAAGACCATTTTAATGTAAGTTTAAAGGCGTGAGGTCTTGCCAGGTTTTTTCTTTCCAGGGCAGTAAATCAGGAATGGAACTCATTTTTGCCAAAAAAATGTTTGTCGAGATGTGTCCTGTGTTACTTGAGGTAATCCTGGTTACAGGTCCTCCTGTTACTGGAGTTTTTCCTCCAAATGTGATCATCTTCAAGGGAAGGAGAGTGAGAATATCTTCAGTGACAAAATGCTTCTTGTGTCCTACAAGTTGCTAGCCTGACACGTTTAGCATCTTCAGTCCCCTGGAGAGGTGATGAATAATAAATAATGCAATAGAAAGAGCTGATTGTGCACAGCTTTACACTATGCCTTTTGTGAATTCAAAGGAAATCGGGCATTCAATAAATAGCTGGTTTGAATTCAGCGGAGCACCTCCCCGCTGTTCCATTTTCCCCGGGCTCCCTGCCCTGGGTCCCGTTTGCCGTCAGTCCCAGCGTGTCCGTGGGGTGTTGGAGGAAGAGCAATAGCTCCTTCTCCCGCCGCCCCTCGCCAGCAGGTCGTGAGCGCTCCCACGCCAGCCAGCGCCGTCCTGCCTCCGCGGGACCTGCCGGCTTGGCCTGTCCTGGCTTCTCCCAGCAACGCGGGAGCGGGGAGGTGACGGGCTGCAGTGCTGCCCTGCCGAGCTCCTCGGCTGCTGCGGGCAGGGCAGCTCTCACCGGCTCATGCCTTGGCACTTTTCTGGGCGGCGTCTCGGCAGCCCTGGGGTACAGATTTAGCAAAAAGGTCGGATGGCTGTTGGCACCAGATAATATAAATAACCGCAGCATCCTGTCACTTAGGTCTCGGAATTATGAGCGCAGGTTCATGTGGAAGTGGATTTTCCACACTTAAGAGGAGTGTAGAAAAGATTCAATTAAGCGATTTCTGGATGGTCCTTGGAACGTCCATTTATGGACAGTTGAGTCAATTATTTCTCAAATAGAAAATTATTTCTATCTTATGAAAGTTGAAGGAAATAGATCACTGCTGTTAGCAGGCCATTTGTAGCACACGCTTTCACTACAGTGTGCGTTACAGCACATCTGAGTTACACGTGTGTTTGTATAAAGCTGCACATCCTTCTCATTATGCTTACTTAAAATTAAGTATTTAAAGTAAAAATAACAGAGATCATTCATATGGCATGAAAGTATGCAAATAAATACATACCAAAAGTATTGATTCAAAAAAGACTGCATAGCAATGAGAGTTAGATAAGAATGTGTCTCATTGTCCTGGTAAGGGTGTGAGCTTTTATAAAATAAGAACCCATCATTATGAGAGTAGATGTTTGAAATAGTATAGAACAGAATAGAGTAGAGTAGACAGAACAGAACTTTTAAACATTTAGGTGTAGTGAAAAAAAATAAATACAGATTGATTAGACTTCATACCCAATTACTTAGTTGGAGAATCTTTCCTGTTTGGTCAAGAGGAACCACAGGTAATAAATCTGAATTATTAAGAGTCCTTAATTTGGCAGTGGCACAATAGTAGCACAGACCAATGACTCTGGTAATATTGCACACAATGCGGTAAGAAGTATTAATGATCATTAAGAGAAAATTCAACCCAACATTTTGATACTTGGAAAGATACTTTCCTCATGTAAACTAATAATAATTTTGCAATGTAGTAACCCGCTTACAGTGACACTCGAATTGTGACTTGTCCCTTTGAAACATAACCCTTCCCAATGGAATCACAGTTAATTTCTAAGGTGTTGAGATTTAAATATCTGTCTGAAAAGTCAAGGATTACTGGGTGTGGTTGCAGACGCCCTGTCCCTCACTGGCCAGGCTGGTTTCAGGTATGCATACGGCATTTTGAGCTCGTGCCTTAAACCCCTCTGGTCTGCAAGGGAGGCTTGTCAGATGGAGATGTGAGGATGAGGTTGCTCATTTTGCAGAACTGGACACAGAGAATTTTTAAACTGGGCTCATTTGAATTTATGGCTGTCAAAGTAAATAACTTGCCCTTCTTGAGCTGCATTGATCTTCCTGGAGAAAAGTGAACAGAAAGGTATTGCCAGAGGAGAAATGCAAATGCTACCACTAAGGAAAAGCAAAAAAGTAAAGGAGTGAGAAAAACTGATTGGGGAGCACCTAGCGGGGAGTGCAATGGGATGGGGAGGTGCAAAGCAAGGACTGAGCCGGCACTTGGACACTTGGACCAGCTGCATCTCAGGCACCGTGTGAGTGGGGCAGAGCATCTGCTGCTCCCCATGCCGGACGGGAAGAGACACCTCTGCACCAGCCAGCTGACTCCCCGCCAAGACATATCTTATTTTCCTTTTTTCTTTCTTCTCTTTATTTACATGTGGTCTGTGCTAATACTTCAGGTGCTGAGGTGTGCTGCAGGGCCAGAGGGTCAGTCTCAGGTGCTCAGCACCCAGCTGCACGAATCCCAGAGCAAGCTGTGCTGGCTGTGCTGCTAATTAACGTGCTGGAGTTACCGGAGCTGATAAAACGCCCTGTTTGGTACGGTGCTTGGCACAGTGAGGCCCTCATTCCTGTTGCCTCCTTTTTATGATATGATAGATTGATTAAAATACAGTTATGATGAAATATTTTAATTATCACTTTTATACGCATTGAGTGTTCACCCTTTATAACTCCCCAGCAGGTAAAATCTGAAATGTCTCCTTAGAAAAGGTGGTTGAATGTCTGTTATTTTGGGGGAATTTGAGGCAGAAATGTGGCAGTGGTAGGTCAGATAAAACATATGAAATATTCTTTTTCTTGTTCAGCTCTAACTATTACATCTCTCCAAAGGTGTGTAAGCAGGGTAGTCTAGGGTTCAGAGTGGGTTTGGAGGCAGACCACCAACATTTTGGTATTTTTTTTTCTTCTTATCCTTCACATGGTCAGGAAATGTTTGTGTCATATTGAAACAACGCACCAGGATGAGGGATAACTTTCTGAAAAGTGGGGGCACTGGGATGCTCACCCTGCCCCAGCAATTCCTCGGTGTGTTAACAGGACCCAGCGTCTACCAAAGACCTCGGGTACCAACCCTGGCCTGTGCCAGAGCTCTGGGTCCCCGGGGCACTGCGGGGCCAGCCAGCTTGTCCTGTGAGACCACGTCCACTTCAAACCAGTGCCCAAACCATCAAGGTACAGCACCAGAACCAAATAAGAGCAAGAAAACAGTGCAGTTGCGGGTGAGGAATCATAAAGTGAGCATTACGCCAAATTGCAAGGATTGAGATTTATGAAGATTCTCTCATTCAACAAACTTATCATTGCATTTTCCGCCTTCTGCTCCAGTAATGGGTATTCCACAGCCAATCACTGAAGGATGTCACCTTTTAAACACGACTTCTATTGAAAGCAGTATGTCTATACACAGAATTACCAAACTGCGACAAAAATTGCCTTTTGATAGAGGCAAGTGCTGAAAGCCCCAGGTGAAAGCGCAGCCCTTGGTGGCTGTGTGGGGCAGTGGGGGCCGGGCAGGGCGATGGGGACACCCACGGCACAGCCCGGCAGGGAGGGGGGGATGAGGATGGGGGGCTGTTAGCTCCTGGCAGCCGGGGAGGACCAAACCTGTGGGAGGCTGGGCTTCATCACCTCAGCTGATTATACAGCAAATTGCTTTTCCTGCAACACCTGAGGCCTGGGAGGAACCTTTGACATTTCTTGATGTCCATCTTGTATTAGGTACTTGTATGATTAACAAGAATATATTGCCTGGACTTAGGGGTCTGTTCAATTGCCAGTCACCTCTGTGTCTGAACTCCTCCTAAAAGCCCTGGAAACAGCCGTGGCCACAGAGAGCTCTGCGAATCTCTGCTGAATCTCCCACTTGGAGGAAATACCCCTGGCCATGACAAAGCAGTTACCATCTTTTAGATTTCCTCCATTTTTATTCACCTGGTTGGTTCTGTGCATGCAAGCTCACATGGACAAGGGTAGACCTGTGCTGCAAATATCATTGTGGTAAAGTTTATCCAGAGATAAAAAAATAGAGAAATTTAACAATTAATAGAGTGCTCATGGTGCCTCACCATACTGGTCTAATTTCCCCCCTTCCTCCCTCTTTTTCTTTTTTAATCTACTTGACTGGCTGTGTTTTCAAACACAGTACCTGAAAGTACCTGAAGCAACCAAGTGACCTATTTTCCTGGTTACGTACAGCACACCCATTTCAGAGGCTGCAGAGAATGAGGATGGAGGAGCCCGCAGACACGGATTTTCATGCTTGAAGCTACAGCTGGGCGGCAGCTAACAGCATGTAGACCAGGATGCTACAGTGAAATTGCCGTGGACGTGAACCCGCCACAGGCCTGAGACCTTGTGCTCGTCTGGGCTGAACCCGGTAGCCCCAGCTAGCCCAGGTCCTGCCCTCCTTGCTGCCAGTCCAGGGACTGCAAACCCACAGGGCACAGAGCGAGACACGCACGGCGCTTGTGCCACGTTGTGCGAGGTTTCTGACTTGACAGTATCTGGTCGCTGAGTTCAGGGGAGGCTTGGAAACCTTCCTGGTGTTATTCCAGCCAAGCCCTGCTGAACAGCAGTGGCAGAGAGCGCTTTGATGGCTCAGGGAAGGAGCAGAACAGCAGCCACGACCAGCAAAGCCCTGAAAAGGCATTTGATGGATTCAGTTCAGCAACTGGGTGTGAGTTAGACAGCAGAAGACAGTTACAAAATACCGGGGCTAAATTAGTCCTTAAAGTCGCAAAGGAACAAATTTTTCCCTGTGTTCTCTTTGGCAAGCCCCCGCCACTACCGCCCTCCCCATCCATCAGTGCTCAGCATGGGGAGGTGAGCCCGGCGCCCGGGGCTTTCCCAAGATCCTTGGGTCAAACAGCAAAGAGAAAAAATCATCCCCTCCTGGTTCCAAACAAGCCGGGCCTGGGATTCACAGAGCCGTGTTGTGGGGAGCTGTCATGGCACCATCCCACGGCCCTGCTCCTGTTTTTCTGGCTGTTGATATGATGGTTCTGTGGTGCCAGATTTACAAAACAACTTTTAGATTGCATGGAATGTTGTCACCCATCAGGAGCAGGGCAAGCTGGAGACAGCCGCTCCTTACAGCAGCTGAATAAAAATGTGCTCTTCCCAGCGGCAGCACAAACAGTGTCAGAAGTTTGTAAATGTGTGTTTTCCTGGCTGCCCTTACATTTCACTGAGAAATTGTGTCCATTCACAGGAGGCCAATCCTCAAACCTTCCAAACTGTCTTTTTTTAGGAATTCTTTGCATTTAGTGGACTTCACAGGAATTCTACTCCACCCCAGAGAACTGCAAGGCAGACCCGGGCTGTGCTGTTTGCTGGGGACTGTTTTAGCACTGTTACCGTTTTGCAATTTGGTGGATGCTGCATTGTCAGAAGTTCAAGATCTGCCATTGCTGGGAGAGGAAGTAAGCACTGATTGACACAGGGTGAAAGCAATGCTCTGCTTTGGTAAAAACAACTTCTTTTGTATTTGTTTGCATCTGGAAGCATGGTTAGCTTAAACAAAGAAGACAGCAGAAGAGATGGGTCCCAAGAGGCAATACCAGCACCCATCTTTGTTGCCATCTTTAGGGCTGGAGCAGCTGGCTCTGCAGCAGCATGCTTTAGACAAAGATTGGTTCTTAAGCAAGCGTTAGAGAAATGACTCTCAGATATTTTCTGTAAATGTCATAGTAAAAGAAACTGTGGCTAGTGTTTGTTTCACCCACAGGCAGAGTGAACTGCAGGCAGCAGTTGGAGGGGCAGGGGAAGATGACGCTTACCCCATGGCAGCAGTGAGCACTGGAGGCATCGCTCTCGTTCAGGCTGCGGGGAGGGCGGGGGCTGGAAAATAAGCATTTGTATGAAGTAGCACAGGAGCCTGATGAGTGCTGTGACATGTTTGGGAGTTCCCTGTGGAGCAAATGAGCTACATGGGTAGTCGAAAGGTACGCATTTTACTTTTGTATTTTGAAATCCAGAAAATACAAGGGAGAGAGTGACAGCGATCCCTGAAGACCTGCAGTACCTTTCCCATAGAGGAAAACCACACGGCAATTTCCACCTGCGTAGCCCCGCAGGTGACTTCAGTTCTTACAATCACTTGGCTTGTATGTACATAGGCATGGAAAAGCAAGAGGGGTGAGGGGCTCTTCCTTCTCCTCCCTGTAGGTTCTGGTCAGGACAAGGACCCCTTTGTCCCCGTCCCCCTGTGGGGGGAGCGGTCCCACACGCAGCCGCAGGCTGAGGGGCACCAGCTCCCACCCGGAATCTCACAGACAGTGACGGACTCTTGTGGGGATGATCAACGTGATGCGGACAAGAGCTCTTCAGCTTTCTCAGCTCCAGCTTGTCAACAATTAACTGAACCTTTCCTCTCTTGAACTAAATTACTTTCTCACATGTAATTTCTTCTACTAAGATAAATCAAAGCTACCAAATTAATATGTAAGGACCTACCCATTTGCAGAGAGGGATGCTGGACATGGGTGTGTTGCACGTTTCCTTAAATGAGGGAAGTTACAAAGCGTGATCATTCCCAAAAAACACACCTTGAATTTCCTTCATATTTTTTAAAATAGTTTGAGAAGCCTGTGCCAGGTGACTGCAAGCACTGCGTGTATCAGAACAATTGGTGGATTACGATGCAGAGAGGGACGGTATCCCACACACTCCCATTTAAATCATTATCGGAAGAATGGTTTCTTATCATCTTTTCTTATCATCTGCTCTTGTTATTACAGTCCTTGTGAACGGGAGGGCATAAATTGTCTGAATAATAATGAGGGTGGATTTGGAACAAAATTACTCCCCAAACATTTGGCTAATGCTGGAGGCAGCAGTGAAAATGGAAGAAGACCCTTAGCATGCAGGAAAGACATTACTGTTTTTAAGGATTCACGTCTTCGGAGAAGAGTAAAACGTGATGGCTCTGACCAACACCAGCCAAGTTTCTTTCTCTGCATTTCGGTTGGACATTCTCTCACCGAGAAGGCCGCAAAGCCGACTGTTAGCAGAAGCCCCGCAGCGGTGAGGGCAGCGCAGGGACATGACACCAGCGAGGCTCTCGCCGAGGAGCATGGTTCCCTCGGTAAGGACACCGGGAACCCTGCAGGCAATGCTGCCCCTCGCTGACAGCACAGCCAGGGAGGGAGCACCGCAGCCTTGGTCTTTCCCCAAGAAAGGCACAAGCTTTGCCTTTCTCCCTATGTTGGGATCTTCCAAACCTCGATGGCCTCGCAGAGAGGACAGACCTTGCTGTAACATCTGCCAGCTGGCTCAGCACCCCGGCGCAACAGCTACCACAGTTACTGCATCTAAAAATTCGCAGTGGGAACTGCAAATGGAATTAATATCGTGATCAAAATATTCTCCATGTCCGACGCAATCCCATTGGACCACTCCCTTTTACATAGCGAACCCCAACATGGAGGGACCAAAACACACGGGGCTGCCATGGGCCTGTTCTCACTCCTCTCCCTGTTTACATCCCTAAATTGTGTCGTTATCACTGCGTTAGGCTGGGCTGTCACTCTCCCCTCCACCTGGTCACTGTCTCTCCCAAGTGTTTTATTCTACACACTGTTCTGCTCTCGCAAGGGAGGGAAGGCAGAGGCAAACAGGCAGTGCTACCCCGATGCCTTTTCACATCATATGTGCTGTCAAGTAAACTTCTTTACCACTAAAGAAATAGAATTTCCCTGGGAAAATAGACATGGTCATCTCAAAGGAAAATAGATTCCCCTGCGCAAACAAGAAATGGCTCCTGCCGACGTCTCCTTGGTTCTTCCCCAGGAACAGGCAATAACTCTGTGAGACACGACTCCTGGCATTTTCCTGGAGGCTTGAATATGTGTCTCTTCTGAAGATAGTATCTTGCAGAGAGTCCAGTCATTAAAAAATCCATCTGAAAATCCAGAGCTATAGAAAATCAATTTGAAAATGATTAATTAAAACCAAAGTGAGTCTCTTGATTCATCTTTACCTAAATTATTGTCTGAGGGGAAAATGTACTCTCTTTGTATCTCTATATAATGTGCCACGTTGAGCCTTTTCCCTGTGATTCACCCCAATGCAATGTGTTGAAGGAGGAACTGGAAAACTATAGACATTACGAAGTTTTGGGAGTTCCTCCAGTACCGAAAAAAAACCTTACTCTGCATCTCTGCTTCCCTGCCAAAAGCTGAGCCCATGAAAAAGTACCTAATCAATCCAGAAGAATGGGAATTGTCTTACTGGCAGAGGAGCTGTGATGCTTACAGGGTCTTTCTGTTGGTGTTTATTTGTGAGTAGTGATCCTCAGAAAGAGGAATATTTAAGTTTTTATTGATCAACCTGAAGTCTGAGTGATGCTACTTCTCCTGGGACCTGCATTCACCTGAGTTTTTGAGGCAATAAAGCAAAACACTCCTTTGTAGCAGGAAATCTGCATCAGTTCTGCCTTGAATCAAGGACCAGCGTGTCGGACAAGTGATGGATTTCTGAGCTGTGCACAGCTGTGTGTGTGTACACACACGTGGGTGAAAAATCTTTGAAGGTCTCGAATACCATTCACAATCTGTCCTGTTCCTTGCTGTGACCAACCCTTAGAGCCCGGCTGTCTGCGCTGTGGATCGGGGGGAGGAGCGGGGTCCAGCTGAGCCGGGGATGCCCTCATGGTGCGCGGGTATATAATTAGCCGGGAGACTGGGGGTGGGCACCACCGGCAGCTCTCTGCCAGGAGGTGATGCTGGACATCGGTGCGGGGGGAGGCTGGCACACGGAGAAGCACGGGGGACACACGCAGTCAAAGCAGAAAAGAAGAAAATCCCTGCTGGGAGACCTCCCCGCTAATGTGGAAGCGTGGCCACACTTAAACCCCTCCGGAGCCAGTAGCCGGGCTCACTCACCACCTTCACCATTCACCCCAGGAACCCGAGCACCCCCCAGGCACTGAGGGGGATCCGACCTTCGCCCAGACCCGTCTCTGAGGCATTTCCACTTCTCTACCCGGCACCTGGGCAGATGCAAGCAGTATGAGCTGATTTTGATTCTGCAGCACTTGACACCTAATTCAGATGAACAGGATGCTTTGGAAGATGGCCCTTAGTGACAAGTGGTGTGGAGAGGTAGGTGACAGCTCCATCAAAACTCACATGGGCTCTGAGGCTGGCAAGCCAGCCTGCGCCCTCAGCAGCTCTGTAACTTCCAGTGGATGAACACTGATCTCATATAGAATCAAATACTTATTCACAAGCATGCACAATAAAGCATTTATGAACCTCTAAAAGAAGCTAAATTGTCTCAAGACAAGGTAAACCTCTGATGTTTAATAACCTGTATTATAATAAGTATCTGCTTCGAAAAATAAGAAACGAAAATTGAAGTCTTTCAAGCAGAGCAATCATTCACCTGCTGCAAATTGGTTTACAAGACATTTTAATGTATCACCAAATTATTACAGTTACTGACCAGCACACTTGGCACCCTGGGAAGGCAGCGCTGTACCTGCCAGGCTGCTGCAGCAGGTGGGAGGAGGTTTTAAAATAGACACAGGGAAATCTTTTCTTAGGGCATGACTTCGAGCCAGGAATGCATTTTAAAGCACCTCGTGAGGGACATACTGAAAGAGAAAACAAACAACCGCCCGGGAGACTGGCCCATGCAGACTGAGGCAAAACAAGGCATTTCTGTCTCCTGTCCCCAGCCTAACAGTGCAGTTGATTTTTCACAGTAGTTATTTTCTCTATAAAACACTTATTTTGCAGATATGCAGAAAGCAAATGGGTCATTCTGAGGGTTGTCAAGCACTAGAACAGGCTTCCTAGAGAGGTGGTTGATGGCCCAAACCTGCCAGTGTTTAAGTAGTGCCCTTAATAACATGTTTTAACATTGAAGTGGTCAGGCAGTTGGATTAGATGATCATTGTGGCTCCCTTCCAGCTGGAACTATTCTATTCTAAATTAGGAAGAAGGAATAAAGCATTGCAAAGGAACGGGAACCTGTGAAAGGTGTACGCTGAAAGGGACGGCTGTCCTTGTGTTTTTACCAGGAGTTAAGCAGGGTCCTGGCAGAAACCTCATGGTGCCTTAGACGAGCCCCAGAAGCTGCAAAAGCTCTTGCAAGTGGAGAATGGCCAGGATAAAAACCCACAGGTGACAATGAGGTCCAAAGAGCTGGTGTGCATCTGAGAGTAATGAAACAATGAGCAAATTGTTTCATAAACAAATTAGAAAGGGAATAACTCAAAGTAGGGGGAAAAATCCTAATGAAGAGATTGAAGAAAATCAAGAGACCGTTGTACGATAATGGGCAAAAATGCAGTCATCAATGTATCCCAAAATACACTGCTTTCAAAACCATGAATATTAAAGTTATGGAGAGTGGGTAATGAAAACAGAGAATTACTTAGAAGAGTGGAAACAATTCCTTGGCAGTAATGGTTTGTAATGAGTTCCTCTTATTATATATTATGATGTTTCTGTATAGCAGTTGAACTCTGTGTAAAAGAGCCAGCATTTTCATCTGCTGTTCTCTCTGCTTAGCATGTTGCTGTCCAATTACGTATACAATCCAATTAAAATGGATGGATTGCTTAGAAATGTATAAGTATGGATAATTAGCTCATTCTATCCATGTAAATGACATGCGTAACTATAGAGCTTCAGTGGCAATGTAGGAGGGAAATACTTGAAAATGCCCCAAGCGAGCACCAACCCTGCGCTCTGCCAGAGCATGGTGCTGAGCCTGGACCATGGTGCGAGGAGCCAGGCTTTGCAGGGAGGACACTGCTGCTCTCCCCGGCTCCTGGGTGGCAGCAGAGCCAGGGTGGCAGTGGGGATCCCGGGGTGGCAGCAGGGATCCCAGGGCGACAGCGGGGATCCCAGCCACGGCACATGCCGCAGGGCTGCGATGTGGCAGAGAGCATGGGGGTATCCACCGCCCCAGCACCCTGCCCTCCCCCTGCATCCAGCTCCTGAACCCTGCCGTGAACTGCAGCATCGGCCATTCCATCCTCCTCCCCACAGGATTTTCAGTTTGAGCACAGAAATAAAAAGATTTAATCGCATGGAGGAAAAACCACCAGAAAGTTGACTGCTGTGGATGGATCTCAGTCTTCACAGTGTTTAGGACAGAGTTGTCGTGGTTTGGGCTGAACTGGCCACTGAGATGAACAGCAGATGCTCTCCCCCTCCTCTCTCTTCGAGCAGAGGAGGGAGAAAGATAAAGAGATTTATGAGTTCAGAAGGAACTAAACTACTTTAATGAAAATACTAATAATAAAATAATAAAAAGGAAATAATAAAATATATGCAATATATACAAAACCATATGGAGCTCCCAGGATGATGATGGCGTCACCAACAGGCACTGGGAAAGTCCCAGACTAGACTCAGCGATGGATGAGAACTGGATTCTGGGTCTGGATTCAGGAATGCACGGATCAGGATCAAAGGCAGACGAACAGAGTCCTCCGCAGATGCTGGCCATTGAAGAAAGAGATGACCCTTTGATCCCTCAGCTTTATACTGAGCATGAATAAGAAAAAAAAAACAAAAAAACAAAACCACAAATCAGGAGAAAATTTGCTTTATGTCAATCATGCTTTACTGTAATAAAGTGAACTAGCTTCTCCAAATAAGTTTGTCATATTCAGAAAAAGCTTCTTTCTTTCACACTGTCATATCATTACTCATTGTCTCAACCTAATTTTTCCTGGCTTCATCTATAAGTATTCTGAACGCTTATATACAGGGTTGCCAGCTCATTTTCTCATGGGCGTGCAGCAGGTCTCTGACAGGTAACATTTTGAATACCATGTGCTGTCAACAACTATTTATCCATCCAGTATGCATCTTCTTGGATGAAGGTATACAGGATTTGATGGAAAAGATGTTTTCCATGTAAAAAAATGATTCCATGTGAAATAAAAACCAAAGTACATACCACCAGGTAATAAGCATAATTTTTTTTTTTGGGGGGGAGGTTGATTGTTGCTTTTTTTTTTTAATAAAACTTAAATCTAAATGTTTAAAATTCTTACAAATTGATCAAATTGATCTGTGTCTACATAAACAGCAGACATAATACAGTATAAAATAACCTGCAGTAGGTATAACCGAGCTTCCCCCTGCTGTGGTCACGCTGCAGGCCCAGCACGTCTCTGCCGGTGCAGAGGGACACTGGGGTCTCTGGTTCTCTGCCGGCAGCTCCGGCATTTGCCCCACGTGGGCTCCCAGCGCTCCAGCTGCCAGGAGCCACGGCTGGGCTGGCACCGCACGGTGTCCTTACCTGAAGCTTTGGAATAAATGATAAAAATAACTCAGTTTTCATTACTTATAGTGAAGGTGTTTGAAGACCTCCTGGATCCTGGCAGAGGGTGATGGCTGAGTTTAGCTCATCTCTACAAGCTCCCATCCATTTCGCGGTCCCTTCAAACACCTCCTACTCAATAGCGACGACAAGCAGTCTGAACTCCAGGACTCCTGCCTGCTATTCCTGTTACCTTTCTGAGTTACATGTGCATTTTCATCTCCTTATTAGAGCTTTCTGAGGCTCTTCCAGACCCATTTGCCTGGATGCTTATTGTGATTCGACTGCCGGCACTGAGCAGCAGCACAAAAGGTCCCCAGGATCAAAGTTACCTTTGCTGCTTGATTTTTAAACTGTCTTTTAACTTTTACAACGGGACACTGATAAATTATAATAGTGCGTGCAATGTATTCTTCAGACCGAGTGTGCAGGACTCCTGGGAAGAGGGAAGCCCAACGGTGGTGCCACGCGTGTCCCACCACCCCGCGCTCCCCGATGCGCTTTTGGGCAAAATTTCTCCCTGGTCGTTGGTCGGAACGTGGCTCGTGCCGTGGATGAGCAGCAGATTTACGAGACACATGCTGCCTCTGTGCCGTCCCTGTGCCGTGCAATATTGCCCGTTTGGTGCTGCCTGCTCTGCCGGCTTTTAGGCATTATAAAGCAGGACCAGGACTGTACGAGGCCGGGTGAGGAATGCTTTGGAGCACAGTAAACAGATCTCTCCTTTTGTTTTTTCCACAATATGGAAGTGGTGCTTAACTTTATTTTCCGTGATGCTGCTGTGGCACTTTCTCTTCATATCATTCCCCCACCTCACTAAAAAACAAACTCTGCTTACATTTCTAAGGTACTTCTTGCAGATATTTTCAGTTTAAAAATAATTCAGTTTTTCCCTATTACCGTTCAACACATAATTAAGCCTTCTGCACCTGGAAAGCAATAAAAATGCTTCTGGCAGAGTCAACTTCTCCTGTGTGAGGTACCAGGGGAGGCAAAATTGGATTTTACAACAGAGCGCAGGCTGCTGCCGCCAGCAGGGGAGCCCCAGCGGGGAGGACCGTGGGTCTGTTCCCCGATACGGTAGTCCCCAAAACCCCTCTATCAGCCAAAACACACCCCGGTCCCCACTGCGAAATGAGCCAGCAGCGTGTCCCAGCGGGTCCCCGCGCCGTGGGCTCCTTCCGGGATGAGAGGAGCCACCCAGGGCGTTTGTAATTCATTCCTGGCAACGCTCTTTGGCCTTAGGGCTATTACAGGGGTGTCAGCAAACAGCAGAAAGCAAATATTTACGTTCAGAAAGTAAAAAAAAAAAGAACATTTGCAGCTTCCTCATGAGTAAATAATCCTTCCCAGTTATCTGCGTCCTCTTTTCCTTTACCTGCCACATAATACCATTTGAAAAACAAGCATGAAAGCAAAATAAAACTGATACCTTCAAAATATTTTCATTTCCAACAGAGTTTGTTTGGCAACTTCAGCTTTACAAATAACAGTAACAAAATCAGTGTTACATTGTAGCAAGAAACTGTCCTTTAGTGGAAATGTTACTTTCAGTGTGAGCTCTGCCCTTTTTTAAGCATTTCCAAGATAAACAGCACTGTTTGAGAAAACCCAAATCAGCTACAATGTATGTTTGGAAAACTTTCAGATTTCCGTTTGGGGTGTTCCAGTTATGAGTCAACTTCAAGTGGGATTCAGAAACAACCCAGCAAAGTTTTCCGGAAGGCGCTACTGCTCCTTTCTGGCTCTCAAAAAGGCTGTTTTCCATCAACCCCTGCAATTTAAAGCTGTTGGATGAGCTTCACAGTGGGTGGGCAGCTAGTGGCAGCGCTCTGCTCAGCAAAGCAAAGCGAAGCGAAGCGAAGCGAAGCAATGGAAAGCGAAGCAAAGCAATGCAAAACAAAGCAAAGCAATGCAAAGCGAAACAATGCAAAGCGAAACAATGCAAAGCGAAACAATGCAAAGCGAAACAATGCAATGCAAAGCAATGCAAAGCAAAGCAATGCAAAGCAAGCAAGCTAGCAATCTGCAGGTCCTCAGGCAGTGGCTCTCCAGGCAAGTGCCCGTGGCAGCCGGGCCGCCCCCTGCTCAGCTCGGCTAAAACTCCATGCAGGGCCCCCACGTTGCTGGCCGCTCACTGGACTGGGACCTCATGCTTTTTCCCTTGTATTTTTATGGGCTAAGAGCACGTAAAAGCATAATTTACTGAATTTCTGAACTGTAATTTACTGAGCAGAAATTCATTATTGTAATTCAATTACTGTCTCACATGACAAGTTTAAGAAAACTAGGTGAAGGGTGTTAATATACTGCCATAAAGTGGCTGCAAAAATGTGTGGTTGCAAATGGCTGATTGCTGGCTCGGTAGGGTATGGACTGGGTGTTTATCAGGCCCTGTGTCTGGTTCCAATCCATGCTATACTGGCAGACTGGAAACCTGCTCTGGGCAACAAGGGTAAGTATAAGCTAATGCACTCAGCAAGGCTGAGCTTACTAATGTGGGATGGGAAACAGAAGCCAGCCCTTCACCAGAGGATTCGGCATTAGTGGCCATCCCAAGCTAAATGCACATTAGGCATGTCCCACTCTGATGGAAAAAATAATGTCTTACGATTGATGAGGCATAGACATTTCCAGCCCTGCAGGAAATAGGATGTAACACTTTTATTCTGCTAACGAGGCCTCAGCTGGCCTGGTATGCTCGCTCTGGGCTCCCTCTTCCCCAGAGCCTGGGGCCAGCTGGAGTCAATCCAGAGGAAAGCCATAAAAGTCCTTAGATGGCCTCAGAGGAGGGGTATGAAGGATGGATCACCCTCCACTGGCCTTCAGAAAGGCTGAAAAAGTTTGTGCTGAAGACCCCTTTAAATTTAGCCATATTGTTTCTTCTCCAGGTGGGTAAAAGCAAGAGGGGAAGGAACTGGCTTAAATTCTGGGTGTGCTGGATTTATATGGTAAGGTTTTGATATTGAGGGGGGTGCAGGGGTGGCTTCTGTGAGACAACACTAGAAGCTGTTCCCGTGCTGGACAGACGGAGCTGCTGCTGGCTAAATCTGTGCCCAACAACATTGGCTGTGCCTCAAGGCCAGGGAAGAGGAGGCGCTCCAGGCGCCAGAGCAGGGTTCTCCTGCAGCAGCAGCAGGAGTCACCAGCCCCTGGGATTGTTTCCATGGCTGTGGGCTTGAGGCTGCGTGGGGTTCTAGTGAGATTAGTTCTCTGCAGAATCAAGCCAGCTTATGCTAAATGTATCAGAAAATTGATTTAGTTAACCCGTCTAAAAAAGAAGTCGTAGGTAAGGAGGAGTGATTTCATAAAAGTGGTTCTTAGTGGGGTCCTACAGGGATATTTTGTTCCTCCACTGCCAGTCTGTTTTATTATGTGTCCTGGTGTTGTGTGTTGAGGTGGTGAATACAAATCACAGGTTGTGAAATAATGGATGAGGGCAGGTTACTTGTAGGGGGTGAACTGAATTGTATGGTAAAATGATAGCATTTCCTTCAGCCCCATGGCTTTATAGGGATAAAAAGCTGCACTTCCATTCGGGTTAATGGGGAAAATTGTTCTTTGCAAAACAGTAACTGCAAAAGATCCTACAGACCATGAACCACAGGCTTTGCGTAGGCTGTGAGGCTGCGTTCTGCTTTTTAATAATACAAAGGCATTATTCAGGCAGGAGCCTTGTTGTCTGGGTGTTGCAGATTTAAAAGCTTTATCTGTATATCAGTAGAAAAATCCAGGTAAGCAAATCTCAGCAACATGGCAGATGATCGGTCTGGAAGTATAACGTTTTTTGCTTATGTGCATTTAACTTTTGCTTGTTAGTATATGAAAGGCTTTGCATGTCAGAGGAGAAACATAATTATATTTGTTGCTCTGAATAAGAGGTTTACCATGTCCTAAAGCTGTGCTACATACCAGATGAAATTGTTGTGCAGCACTTAAGGAAGCAGCGAGGGGAAAATGATCATCTTGGAGGAGGAAGGGCTGGGCACAACTTGTCCTGGGCTCAGCTCAGAAGCTGCGGGCGTGGATATACTGCATGGGGCTGGGACAGAACCGAAATGCACTTGGAGAGATGTGTTGGGGCTCTTCCTTGACGTGGTAGAACGTAGTAAAGACTTTATTCACGTTTTGAAGGCACTCGCTTCTCAGCCTGGTGCTGAAATCGCTGAAAGTGAAAAGATGCACAGGGAAAAACACGTTGGCAGCAGCAGCTCTGCCCTGGACATGACTCGGTTACGGCATCACTGAGACCGCTGCGGGAAACATGTTTCTCTTCTGGTGCCTGTCTTTCAGCAAGGTTTTTGAAAGGAAAGACATAGTTATGCCAAACTGACCTGAGGTCTGGAAAGCTGCTGCGTGGTGGGAGTGAGAGAGACCATCCGTTCGGGCAGCCCCGGGAAAGGACAGGGGGTAGCATCAGGCGGGGAGCGCTCCCCCTTCTCTGACTACAGAGCTAGATCTGTACTACAGCTACAGGATCCAGTGCCTGGAAACTAAAGCAATGTGCACCCAGCCCAGATGTAATGAGAAAGAGAAGAATAAACCACAAGATTTCTTGGAATTATGATTTTCTCAAATATTTGTTTTAAGCCAGGCTTGAGTTTCTGTCCTTAAGATAACTCCAGTCCCTCTCTATAGAATGCTTTTAGATCAACATGGTGTGTATTTTTTCTGGTCAGATTGGGGATTTTAAGGCCAGGTAGACAATTTGCTCTGCGAAGTTAGTAATGTTCACTGTTGTGTATGCTGTTGCTTTCAATGTCAAATGTTCCTCTAATCAAAGGCAATATAGATGTCATGTTCATTTATGTAAAAATATTTTAGGCTGTCTTTAGCTGAATGAGTTATGTAATGGGAGGATAAAGCTTATACTTTGCGGGCAGTTGACTGTTTTTCTTTGTCCTAAAAGAAAATAATTCTTCTCACAGAGAAAAGGCTTCTAGTGCTGATCTGTACATCAACTAGTGGTGTGGAAGGCAATGCTCACCTGAATATTTGTTGATATAAATATTTAGTTTATATAGTTCTCTTGAATTTGAAATAGCTCTGCCTGTAGGCAGGCATCAGTATGGGATATAAATGAGTAGCAAAGGCAGCTCTAGAGAGAGGCTTCAGAGCAGTCTTCAGGAAGACTGAGCCAGTTTAGCACCAATTGCAGATGTAGGATCTTACAAAATTTACCTAATGAAAAGACTGTCTGGTCCTAGAGTCATGTAACTTCTGAGTTCATAGCAAATGAAATGCTCTGAGTGGTTTAATCTCTCTCAGTAACTTATTAGACATCTCACCATCTGAAGACTTATTCTTTTCACCCAGCTCTGCCTTCTCTTTGGACTGAACATTTTGAGATTAAAACTGTCATCTGTAGGAACTGGTGGGACTTGGGCTACACTGTGCACAGGATCCCTCGTGCAAACCCAAATTGTATAGCCCTGGAATTTGAATGATAAAAATACATCTGAAAATGAGACAGATGAACTGACATATGCAACTGAGTCATTGTGATTCTTGGAATACAGCTGAGTGGATTTAGATGCTTTTAGTCAAGAAGTAAAATGGTTGCACCGTACCCAAGTGTGCATTATTTGGGAGACAACCCATCAGCACAACTTTTGGGTTTGGTTCTTTTTTCTTATGCGGTCCTTCTGGGGCCCTTAAGGTTGGAGTTACTTCATGGTAAACACACTTTTTGTCTCCCGCACAGGCCCTTCTGTGGGTGCTCTGGGTGTTGGTAGTGCCCTTAGGTTCTTCTATACCTGCTTATGCAGTTGAGATGCTGAGAGACTGTAGCTGCCGGAACCATTCAGCACCTCAGGGTGCTCAGGACAGGTTCTGCAATCTCAGGTGCGGTGCTCGCAGGCAAGAATATATTCAGACTCCTGATTTCTTACAAAGTGGAAGAGGTCAAGGCTGGAAAGAACATGGATTCCAAGTCCCAGAAGAAATATGAAATGAGATGATGTTTTCTCAAAGAACGCTGGCTTCTCTTCCTGCAAAGAAACTCTGTCCTTTTTGAGTTTGCTCTGCAGCTGAGTAGCTCAGAGTGAGGAAAACTAGCTGAAAGCCACAAAGTCAAGCTGACAAAGGAGAATTTCTGGTGATTTTGTCATCTGTCTTACCCTTCCCTAGTTTAATACCTAGCTGCTATTTGTAGGTCATGCCCGCAAACAAAGAGAAGAGTGTGTGTGAGGAAGAGGGCATCATTTCTTTGTGGGGGAAAAAAGTCCCTACAGCCTGCAGCAGTCAGAAAACCATGACGTTTCCTAGCATTAAGCACAGATTGCATCATGGCAGAAGAACTGTAATGACAGAAACATTCTGGTAGTCAGCTACCCAAAGAGTGATCACAGAATGGAAGGGGCCTTTTAAAGACCATCTGGTTCCAACCCCTCTGCCATGAGCAGGGACATCTTCCACTAGATCAGGTTGCTCAAAGCCCTGTCCAACCTGACCATGTCTACGTATGTACGAAATGATGGATGTACACAGATGATTGAAACAAGGTGGGCAGGATGGCTGGATGCTGAACAGGCTTTGCAATGAAAGGTATGAGTTCGGCCACATCTCTCACTCCCGGGTTCTTCTGGTTTAGGGGCAGCCTGCCTTAGTCTCCACTTAGTGGAGGTTGCGTGTCGGAGGCACCACCCCTCTAGCCTGACTTGAGAACTTTGGGAAGCCTCTGAAGGACAGCGGCTGTAGGGAGGAAGGTTCCTAAGCAGGGTGGTGGACCTGGGGTGTTGCTGCTGTAGTATTGGGAACAGATGTTTTTATTTTGATCTTTTTTTTGACCAAGATATTACAATAATAAACATAAATTAAGCTAAGGTTGCACTGAATTTTGGAAACAACAGGTTCTAGGGTTTTCCCTGTCTCTCACATACATACTGGGGATCCCCCATGTGCTGCTCAGCAGGCTCGTGTGAGCTGCCATGAGGCTACTTCCCTTCAGTGGTTCTACATGTCTGGGGCAAAAATTGAGGAGTTCTAGTGTGATGCTCATAACGGCTAAATGTTATCAGCAACAGAGTCCATCTATTTTCAAAGCAGTGATAGTAAAATTTCCATTTTCCTTCCTAGATCTAATGAGGTATCCGTCTCAAAGCCAAGTGCATTTCATGACTAATGATTTGCATCCATATCTGGGGCACTGTTCTAGAAATACCCAGAGAAGATTATTGCATTTGCTTGTTCCTTTGTAGGGCGGAGAAAAAGAGGGCACAAAGCTGAGGTTTGATTAGCCCACCTAATGTCACAATGCTATTTCTGCTGGTGTTGCTTTTTCAGATGCAGAATTTCACTGGCACCTTTAGCCTAAGAAGCAGATGTTGGAACGGAGTTCTTATGTTGTCGGTATCAGCAAGAAAATGAGTAAAGTTGGCATTGAGATCTCTCCTGGGATTGTAAATGCACTGAACTGATCTACAAATAGTAGCACATCTATAACTTTGACAGACATCAACAGCATTGATCTTTTTCAAAACAACAAATTAGGAAGTAGAGTGAGACCCATGAATCAGGATTCCCTGCCACTGTTTCTTCAGTAACACTTTGTGGGTTTTTCACCTTTTCCGAAGGAAAGATTCAATGACAGTGGCAGCTCCTATTTACATTTCTGAAGCTGGAGGTTTCATGGGTAAGATTGCGGGAAGAAGCTCTTCTTGGGGCCTATTCACAGCTTCCTGGTGCGGTTCCAACATCTGGTTACAGGACCTGGAAAAGCACTGGCTTGAGAAATTCCTGCAGTCTGGCTGCTGCAGGAGAGGTCTGTGACCCCCACAGTAGCCAGGAGATCAGTGGGACCTGCCTCCATGGTGTCACGTTCTCAGGCGAGAGGTGGGACACATCAGATCAAGCAGGTCTCAGCCTCTGCTGCTGAAACACCAAAGTGCACTTGCTGGTGGGCTCTCTTCTTCTTCCAGAAGTGCTTTGACACTGACCCAGGCACTGGTGCATGTGGAGGTACAGGGATCAGCCTGCAGACTTCAGCCTTGATCTTGACAGGGATTTGGGTGACATCCGTGGAGAAGATGCAGGGTTTGATGTCTCTGGAACTAATGGAGCTGATATTTTTTTTATGTAAAAAAAAAAATAAATATAGATATATCTTAGGCAATTCCTTTTAACGGGCTGTTCTTATGATATATATTCCCTGCTCACCATCCCCTTACCTGATTTTCAATTATAGTTAAAAGTCCTCTGCCCTCTCAAAATCAGCTAATCAATGCCACAGTATCCCAGCTGGTCCCTAGTTGATGTGCAACAATAGGAGCATTGTGTTCATATTGAAGACAAATGACTTCTCTGCTGCTGAACAATACCAGCTGATAAGTATCTTCTTGATCTACAATAGACCAATCCACAGACACAGAGTTTAATAGGCTGTCTACTCATCTGGGATATTCCTATTGAGCTATTTGTACAGCTGTCTTAGATGTTTTGATAATAGCCCATCTTAATCTTTTGCCTTTTTTCTAGTATGTGGGAGAGGGTGAAAAGAAGCCATGATTAAGGATCTCTGAAAGAAGCTGGAAAATTCAGTCATGTCTCAGATCTCCTCACCCCTTGCCCACAAAAAAAAAAAATAATCTCAGAAAAGTGAAGCTGGAGCACAGGATCGTGTGAGGAGAGGCTGAGAGGTGGATTTGTGCAGCCTGAAGAGGGGAGGAGGATATTTCTGCCACCTTCAGATCCCCAAAGCAGCCTATGGAGAAGATGGAGCCAGATGCTTCCCAGGGTGCACGGTGGAAAGGTGAGAGGCAGTGGCAGAAATAAATAATTTGATATTATTCCTGTGAGTGAGATGCTCAACTGGAGATCTTTGAGTCTCTTGCAAACTGAACTTTTCCACAGCTATGATCTGAACATGAGTGTGAAATTGTGATTAAAAGTACCAGTGTGATTTGGCATTATGTGAACAAAGCGTTGCCTGGTAAAAGTTACCTGTACAGAGGCTGTGGACGCCCATCACTAGAACAAGTCCCATATCCAGTAACCAGAGGTGTTTGTACGTGAAGGTCCAAGAATGAAGGAAGTCTTTCTAACATACTATACAAAAAGCTTATGGAGTTCAGGGTGCTTTTTTTGTCATTTGTTTTGGTTTTTTGTTTTTTTTAAAGAGGTTAAAGTTTCTTGTCTAATAGGTATTTACATGATGATTTGGTAAAAGATAGATCTTGAGAGAAAAAAATAAAGGTATAAGAGCCTTCGGTGACTCCACCAGCAACTGAACAAACCCAGGGAAGACACGTGCCACTTCCAGCACAGAGAGTACTGGGTGGGTGGAGCATCCCCCTCTGAGCTGACAGGGCATGGTGTGTGGTTGGGCTTTGGGTTTTTGGTGGGGAGAATGGTACAGTGTGGGCTTAACTCTGCTTTTGGTGACAGACCTCCTCCCATCTGGGAAGGAAATAAGGGGAGGCCCAGTGCCTGGGGCTGTGTGAGGCAGACCATACAACCACCACGGAGCCTTCCCACTGCTGAAGCCTGCAGGCGAGTGGTGAGGAATCCTTTTGTACTTGCTGCTTTATAACTATGTGTTACCTACCAGTGACTAAATCTAGTGTTTTTCTCCGACTGTAGATGATGTACTGTGACTCATTCATTTCTCTGAAAACCTATTTTCTTTTGCCTCACTACTTTGCAAGCAGTTATATCAATTGCTTTTTTTTCTTGAACAATTTATTATTATTACAGCTCTCTCCTATAGTTTTGAAATGTCTGTAGTTAATGATGCAGGCTATTAAACAGCTGCTTTATCCCAAGCAACTGTGAACATCTGGCCTCATCAGTGGTGATGCAACAATTTCTGTAACTCCAAGTTAAGGAAAAAGCTCTATGTACCATGTTAGAAACCAGAATTGAAGAACGTTTTAAACCTGGAATGAGCACAGTTTTTCTGTTTGAAAAAGCAATTCTGTGGGAAAGGGGTGGCACCTATAAAAATTTTTCTTCCAGGTCTTAACATACTGAAAGCAATGAAAGCAAACTCTGTTTTGTGTCGTATGTTGGGGTTTTTTTTTAAAATGGTTTTCAGAGAACATTTCCATTGCAAAAATTTCAGATTTTTCTCTTCATCTGGATTGAATCAATGAAACTTCCTAAGAGCAAAGCTGTGCCAACAGATGACAAAGGCTGCAAAATTCACTGTTTCCAGTTCAGAGTCAATTATCCTTTTGCATTTGCAGAACAAATGTGGGAGATCACTTGGATCAATGCTGAAAACTTTAGAGGTTTAGTCTGTTTTTGCTCCTGAGTCCAGAGGACTGACTTTCTTGGCACTGAAATAACTCACCTCCAACATGTCCAGTGTGCATGAAATAAGCATGAGATGAAATGCCAGTAGTATTCAGGTGGGCTGTCAGAGCTCTTTAATCTCCAGCTCATTGATCAGTTGTTAAATATTAGCCAGGTAACTTTATCCATGGAAGACAATACGTTTAAAATAACATTCCTGGGACTTGTTTCTTCAAGTTGAACAACACTGTGTAGACAGATGGAGGTTCTTCACCTTGGGATGAGGGGAGAGAAAGCGAGAAGTGATTTTGTGGGTTTTGCCAGAAGATGGAGAAGGCTGTTCCTTGTTTCTCACAGTAGGAGGCATGTTGTAATCTGGTTGTGCATGTAAAACAAGAGAAAGCTTTTTCTCCACCCCCCAACCCCCCCCCCAATAATCTTTTATTACCTTAGGAGGCCAAAACTTCAAAGAAATGTGAATTAGATTAGGCAACATGATGAAGTATACAAGCATCAGCTGATATAAACACTCGTTGTCTAGGCAGAACTTCCAAATTGGGTGAAAAAACCCAACCCACAAATGTGGATGAGCCATGGTTAGAAGGGTATCTGTTCTCATCCCACTTCTCCTAACAGCCCTCAGGAGAGCAAATGGCAGCACCTTCAACAGTCTCGCCATCACTTCAGCATGTGCTTCTCGGGGTGCACCTGCAGGGGAAGACAAAGCTCCCATGGAGCCGGAGATGAAGCTCTCAGCAGGTACCTTCCCAGGGCCCTCTGCTCTGTCACTCTTGGGTGTCCGAGGCTGCATCTGCTGCTGTATCTCTTTCTCCTGCCTATGCACCAGCACAGGCACGTGCACTTATTTCCATTACGTTCATCATAGTGAGGGCGGCTCGTTCTATGGGTGCTCAATCCTCCTGTCCCAGCTTCCTAAGTTGGAACATCCATCAGTCTGCACCATCGCAGACATGGTTTGCTGTACAGCTGCAGCAATTGCTACACCTGCTATTGCTGTATGAATGTGTTTGGATAAATGTGAGTGTGCATCAATGAGACAGATGTGATTTTTACCCCAGGAACTGTGGATAACTACTTAGTGGACTCGGAGTGTTGCTTTCCTCCATTATTTCCTTTTTCTGACTGTGTCAATTTAAGATGCTTCCACTGAATTACATCAGTTATTAGAAATTTTCTACAGTCACCTTTAAATATCATCTGTGTCATAAATATTTTATGACATTTTCAGTGGCAAATGATGAGTTTAATCAGACCCCAGAGAAATCCAGCTAGGAATGAGGAGAGCACTCTAGGGCAGGGGCTCTTCAGAGAACATAAGTGTCAGGTTCCTGGGAGCTTTCATGCTCTTCTGAGCTAATGACAAATGCTCTTCCTACTTCCTCCCTGGCAAAGAGAAGATGTTCTCCCCTACCACTACTGTCTGCCACGTGAGTATCCTCCTCCCGCAGTCACAGCGTGCGGCCGTCTCTGTTTTCCTTGCCATTATGGATCACATCTGCTGCTGTAGCAGAGTTTGGAGCAATCATCTATGTTGCTACACAGCTGTGCAGTGACAAAGCTGCTGGTAAAGCAATGCACCGACACGGCGACCTGCTCGGCCTTGGGAGCCGTCAGTGCTGTTGTCCAAGGGGAGCAGACGCGACCTCCAACCTGCCCACAGTCTGCACCGTGTCCCTGGTGTCACACATCACGGCTCAGCAGCGCCTTCATCCTCTGCATCTTGCTGAGACTGAGGGGAAGTAATTTCCCTGGTAGCCCCGTACCTCCAAGTAGCTTAATCTTTTCACTTCTTCACCCAGAGAGCACTGCCTGAGACTTTGGTGAAAAACATCACAAACACAATATTTCTAGAAGTGAAAGGCATTAAAATTGCAATTGTGAACAAGTCAAATGACAAAGACTTCTCCCATCTATTTCTCACGTGATCCACCCTCTAGGTCTGATGTTAAATATACCATTGCAATGCTGAGCACCAGTGTGGCAGATGTCTCTCTGATAATTTACTGTAATCAGTGATGGAAGTGCTCGAAAGGTGCCTTTGCAATTTTGTAGTTAATAAATCTTTGTACTATGTGATCTCCGTAACTTTTCTTTTCAAATTTAAGCTTGTCAGTTAACTAAAGGGAGAGAAATGAATGCCATGTCGCCAGCCTTCAGGTGAGGCTTTGATGTGGTCCCCAGCAGCATCCCCATGGCCTCGCTGGGGAGATGCAGACTGGGGCCGTGGCTGCATGGGGATGGAAAACTGGGAGAGCTTTTGGGCTGAAAAGACTGCCCAGCAGTATGAAATCCAGAGGGTTATGAGCAGTGTCCTTTGGGGTCAATTCTTAATGTCTTGGCCCAAAATCAGGAGAATGGGAGGCTGCGTTGGAGGTAGGGCTGTTCCCCGGGGGGTGTGGGCAGGCTGAGACCATGGTGGAGGGATGGGACCTGCGGGGGGGAACAACACCATCCAGCATGGAGATCGGGCTGCTCACCCCTCGGTCGGTGCATGGCTCACCTACGTTATTCCATGAGCCAAAGAGCTCTCATTTCAAACTCTGTATGTATTTAACTTTTTACTTTTTCCTTCAGAGTAAAAGTTCTGGAAGCTCTACATAAAAATTAAGAGGAAAAAAGCTGTCTGAATGGAGATCCTTCTGCGTAATGATGTGCTTTCCACAGAACTATAAAAGTTAAAACACAAACATTATTACCTCCATTTTGGAACAAATCTCTAAAGATAATTAATGTACAGAGACAATTTTTGCTTGTGATTATTCCTTCAAGATAGATGGCTGTTACCCTTGGGAAGGAAAGTTCTGCATTACAAAATTCCTGTGTGATGGTGGTTGTTTAAAGAACTACTGGCAAGGTGGGAGAGATGCTGCCATCTACTCTGCAAGTTCCAGGAATGGTGAGAGGTCATCATGGACAGAATGTCACTTCCATGAATGAAGAACACAAAATATACCTTTTTGTGTGGAATGATTTATGTAAAGTAAAAGATTACTTCCATAGTAAAAGGATAAGAAAAAAAAAGTTGAATTTCTTCTTTTAAAATGAGGTAGTATAGTTACAGTCTGGGGAACTGATGGCTAAAAGCAGCTTAGCAGAAGATACTTGAAATACCTCAAATGGTTGGAAAAAGCACTGGCTAACGTTCAGGAGAAAGGCATGCTGATAAATGATGTTCAACGCCGGCACCGCTGGTATGTGCTCTGACTCCCCGCCTCCCCTGTGGCCCTTCCCTTGACTTTCTCACGGTGCATGGGTAGTGGTACTTCATGGATAAGGTCAAAGCCCAAGCAGGGCCAAGCTCATGTCCTTAAAGAAAAAAGGGCTACAATTAAATAAATGACCAACTTTTGGCTTGCAGGAGCATTGCTAACGTAGCATGTATTTATTATCAGGCCCAGAGCAAACCGAGAGACTGGATGAGGCACCCAGGCTAGTGCTGGGAGCAGCAAAGTGGTGTGGTGGGATGGACCCCCCGACCCCGGGGCTTGGGCTGAGGAAGACACATGGTGGATTAAATGCTGCCTGTGAATAGAAAAACTTATAAAAACATCAGTACCCAAATTCTGCTTAGTGACATTTTTATAGAGCAAGGGAGAACAATCAAAGCAATGCTGAGAAGAAGAAAGAAAAAAAAAAAAAAAAGGGGGGAAAAAATTAGAAAAACATACTTGCTTTTTAAAGATGGATGCGGCCATTCCTGCTCCATATGTGCAGTTTCTGAATGGGCGCAGGCAAGCCTGCACCCGAGCAGGGCTGAGCCATCCGTCACTGCCAGGTTGCACAGCGATTGCAGCTTGCTCCCTGTGCTGGGTGGCAAATGATATGAGAAGTAATTTAACCTACTTCAGGCCTGAGAGAAGCCCAAGAGATAAGCTACATACCACAATGACTCTACATGCGGAAAGTGCTCAGATCTAAGAATAATACTTGAAATCAGTCGATTCCTTTTTTTCCAAATGAAAACACTCTAATATCTATAGAGTAGATAGAGTTCTCAGGTGCTCTTGTGTTGTTTGGTTGGGTTTTTTTTAATAGATGCTGTATTTTTAAGACTGGGGGAAAACAAGTTTGGCTTGGCAAGCGCAGCCTTGGCAGCTGCGGTGGGGCTGGTGGGCAGCGTGGAGGAGCAGGACCCCGTGCTGCGCCACCGGTCACCGCACGGAAAGGATGAGGGTGCGTTACTTGCTAATGTGGTTTATTACAGGGGCAAAATCTATAGAAAAGAAATACATTCCCTCGTGTAAATAGAGGAGACGTTTGCTGTGACAGAGCTAATTAGGCTCCTGGGAGAATTTATGCAGAGCTAATAAGAAGCAGAACTAAACGTTGTCTTAATTTACCCTCAAGCTCACAAAAATGTTGTTCATTCATGTTGCACTAATTAAGCCAACAGCCATTAACCCTTTCTTCAGAGACAGAGACCCCTGGCACTGAAGAGGAATTAAAGCACAGGCTTTCCAGGGAGCATCTCTGTTTCTGTGAGTCTTCAAGCACTTCTCTCCATCCCATAGTGAGCGTCGGTGGTGCTAATGAGGACAGAGAAAAGTTATTGCTCTGCCCTTCCCGGATCCAGCTGTTGGACCAGCACTTGCTGCCCGGCATCCCGGTGTGTCCCTGTGTCACATCCCTGCCTGCAGCTGGGCTGAGGCTTTGAGCCCCAACGACCCACAGCTCTTGGAAGCTCCGGTCTGGGTTTGAGCTCTGGGTTTCAATTCAGCTGTTCCAAAATGACATTTTTTCATGCCTGGCTTGCTGCAAGAGGTGGCAGACGTGGTGAAAATCTTGCCCAAAGTTTGCTGTCAGGAGATTGCAAGTTCAGTTTTGGAGGCTCTGGTCTGGGACGGTCCCAGCCAGGTTTAGGCAGCATTTCAACCTTGGAGGGCTAAGCTAAGCTCAGCCTCAGCTCTGAGCGTTACCAGGCATTCGCCCGTCTCTGATGGCAAGTGACTGATAAACTAGAAAATGCTAGAAATATGAGACCTGTAAGGAAGAAAGGAGATTTAGTGTGGTTTTCCTTTTTTTCTTTTTCCCACATAAAGTGGTGAAAACACGTGATTAAGAGTAATCTGAAAAACAGAGGCCTGATCTTCTGCTACTGCCTTCGCAGCGTGCTTTTATCTGAAGTACTGCTGCAATAGCTCATCCGCCAGTCAGCTCCCCCGACTTAAATGTGAGAGGAGCACAGCGGCTCCCTCTCTGTACCCGAGGTACGTTACGGGATTTCAAAGTGATCAGGGGAATGAAAAGGGCACAAAATGGTATTTAGTGCTCATGTTCAAAAGCAGAGATGAACCTGGTGGCTGCAGCACCAAGCAGAGAGTCTGCCGTGCCTTATTTTACAGAACAACCGCATGAAACTTCATACTTTGTAAGTGAAATGAGAGTGAAATGCAAAACGTGGGGCTGGTTTTTGTTACCTTGTTTTGTGTCTGGTTTTTGGGGTAGTGACAAGCAGTGACAGACCATTCCCCACCGGCTGCCTTGCTGCAAGCTCCGTTGGTGGCTCATGTCGGTCTTTTAGTTTGGGTGCAAGGTCTCCTGCATTGGCTTTGTGCTTTGTCTTGCAGATCTCCCTCTGTTGTTATGGGGAAGGAATATCCCTCGGTCAGCACAGCAGTGCTCCCAGGTTTACCAGGTTGGTTTGCTTTGTTTTCTGAGGTTGGTTTGTTTGTGTGTTTGTTTTGGTTGTGAGTTTTTTTATTTGTTTGTTCCTGGTAACAATATTATCTAAGCCAATATTTAGCGCTTCCGAGGGTGTTTACTTACTTGGAGAAAATGTTATGAGTTATGCTGGTGGGTTGTGCTGCCTTGCCGAGCTTCCCTGCAAGGAGGTGGCTGGAAGCGTGCAAAGGGAGCAGCGTGGCTGTCGCAGCCAGCCAAGAGGGACATCGGCACATCACCATCCCGATGCTGTACTTGCCAAAGGAGAGGGAGAGAGAGGAAAAACTAGTTACTTTTCCAACCAAGTCGACGGATATCCTAGTATTACCCATCAGGGTACGGCCTGAAATTCTCCAGTAGCAGCCGCTAATCCGGGAGGGTTGAGCACTGGAGCTGTGTTTCACGCTGCCCTTTTCTGCTGCCCTGACTGAGGCGGTTCCTGGAGACGCGGGTCAGTACGAGACAGCGCCTCAAAAGAGCACGGGCACACTGATGTGAGGAAAGGACGAGCAGTCTCCAGAGGTCATCAATTATTCCATGATCCCAAGAAATCTCTCCTTCATAGGGTTGCTTATCAAATTGAAACAGCATGTGGCATTGGCTAAAGACATTTTACTTCGGGCAATGAGACGGAAGTCTGACAGTGGTGTTTATTTCTGTAGCTCTCCTTATGGAGCAGGATGTGTCAGCTACAAGAGAAATGTAAAGACACAGCTCTTTCGCCAAACAGCTTCGTAACAACCAGGGGTGCAGCAAGGAGCACAACGGTGCAAGTAATTTTCTCTTCCCTCGAAGATGTGGAAAAAGTTTTGCAGAATATTAAAAAAAAAAAAAGTTTTAAAAGAAATCCAGTCATTCTCATGGCGAATAGGAAATGAAGCTGAAGTTCTCCAAATCAGACGTGCTCAGCAAAGCGGGTCCCCGTGCGTGTGTCTGTCCTCATCCCCGCACCAGCGGCAGGCAAGTCCCTTGCCGATGTCTGCATCCATGGGCGCGCTGTGAGAGGCAGCTGCTTTTGCTGCACAGTCTTCCCCAGACAGGTGTGTGCAATTCATTTCAGCCAGCCCCAGCCTCCTGCTCCTGCCCACGGTTGGTATTTTTCATATGGAAAGAAACACAGGACTCAAGGCATGGAGAGCTGATCTGAAACTGTAGCGTGAGTGCAATTTACCAGGCCAGCTAGTTTCCCAATTTCAGGCTTAAATTAAAAGCATACTTTCTGTGAGATTGAAAGAGTAAAAGAGAAGGTGTCCATCTGAGCGGACCAATTCGATCAGTTCTGGGGCAGTGGCCCGGGGGCTGGCGATGCCGCCTTGATCCCATGTTGTTGTGGCTCGGCTCCTCCGCGGGGCCAAGGGTGCCCGCGGGGCGGACGTTGGTGCTGTAAACGGTCTAAAAGTCCATTGTTGCTGTCGAAAGGCAAGCAACAGTAATGACAAGTTCACATAAGCAGGGTTTTATTAGTGTGTTTCTTTACTGTAATTTTAATTGAAACAACTATCAAAAGTGATCATCGGTTTAAATTTTTTTGGTGTTAACGCTTTTTTATAAGCCAGTGAAAAACTCCAAGCACATGAGAAAAAAGAAATCTTTAGTATAAATTTAGGCTATCTTTTTCATCTTTAGCAATTCAAGACGCTTTTTGTTCTTTTAATTATCTCAACGCAAAAAACTTCCAGTCATAAAATGCCAACAAGGGCTGCTACATAATATAAAGGAAATATCATATTTGGTGTGTATATGTGTGAGAACCTGTAGTGTCTGTGGACATAATCCTGCCAGGAGTACTTTGTAGGGCGGGGCAGTAGCTTTACCGTACTCATAACTGTTGCTTCTTCCTTCAGGTATGTGCAAAAATCAAATCTGGTTGGGTTTTGGCTTTTTTTTAATATACAAATATGAGGCATTCACTAAGTGCTGTCAATGAAACTTGCTCTGAGTTGGGGGTGAGGGACAGTTAGGGAAGCGTTTGCCCTGCAGTTCTGAAGACAAAAATTGCTGCAGAGATCCTGGGGAGAGCACCCATCAAAATTCTGCAGGCGTATATGTGAACTAGTTCCAGAATCTGTTGATTCTGAATATAAGCCAGGACAAATCAGCTGCGAAGCAGTAATTGTAATGAATTTCTTAGTCATTTTAAGTGTTTCTAATACGATCTCAGTACTATATTATGTTATTATCTGTAGTTGCAATCATAATTTATCCAGTCACTGGTATGTGATGCAGTATTTTTCAGATATTTCCTCTTTCTTGAAATGGGAATGTATTTCTGATAATAAAGAGATGCCAGGATAAAATCGTGTTAACGCGTACGTGGCCGTTCCCTTTTGCTCAGTTTCCCACCATATCTCCTGATGTGAAACCGAACTCACACGTCAGTTACTGGCAGCGGGGAAGTGCTGAGTTCTGTATTAACGAGGACACATCTCCTGTGACTTTGTAAGTGTTTGCACATGTCAGGGCCCTTTGCTCTTCGGGTGCTGTGACTGCAATGAAGAAAAGTGAGTCATCAGAAGGCTCTTCATAATACGCTGTTGTTATGTGCCGTGTTGTGGTTATTGAGAGGTAGAGCCCTTGTCCACCGCAGCAGGTACCGATCTATTTAATGATGCTCTAGCACTTCTCAATGCCCACTGCTTCTCCCATAGAGGACATTACTGGTACTCAGAAGTCCTCTTTTAGGAGAATTGGCCTCACTTACCCAATTCCTAATAAATCTGCACTCTGTGAGCCCATCAAACAATCCATGTTTTGGAAGGGAAATATCCCCCCCAGCCCAGCTGTGTGTGGGGAGGCTCCAGACGGCAGAGCAACCTGCAAAATCGCTGCACTGACCTGATGTAGCTGACTGGCACGTGTCTGAACTGATTCCGCTCAGGTTGCTGCTGTCTCCGACCTTTACAGACACCAAAGCCAGATGTCAGTCAGAAGAGGCAGAGCCATCTGTGCTCCAGCGCTGGAGGGTGTCGGAGGAAGAGGCAGCGTGGTGTCACCGGGTGGGGGTTCGCGGTCCTGAGTCACCCGGGGGGATGTGTGCAACGTGCGAGACCAAAAATGTCTGGACGTGAATGTTCCTTAGGGAAGATGAAAAGGGAAGGGAAAAAAGCTCACGAGAGGCTGAGAGCACAGACAGGCACCGAGGGGTTAGTGCAAGGATGGGGGGAAACGCGCTCCTGTCTCCTCAGCTATGACCAGGAAAGGTTGGTAGGAGAGGTCTAACCTGTAACTAGATCAGATTGTGGAACTGGGAAAAAGCCAAAATTTTAGATGCGCATTTTCTTCCTAAGAACAGGAGAGGGGTATGGAGGGAAGACAAAAGCTAGAAAAAAATTAATCAAAGAGCCTAAGTTAATAACAGTGGTTTGAATTTGAGATATTTATCTGATTAACCTATAATTGTTGTGAATGTCTTCTGAATTGTGTTTGCTTAATTCTCTGTTTTCCAAAATTCCATGTGCCATTGATACTTTGCATGCTATAATGCAGGAAAAAATCTCTCTCATTTTCAGTAAACATTTTTGTATATTTACTTAAAAAATATTTTTTTATGAGCTGCATGTTCAATTAATTTTATATGTTGTTGACGGATGGTCATCCTTAAGCGAGGTTCATGGGAAGGGGGATTTACTTTGCTGAAGATTGTATTGATTTTTGTGTATTGTTTCTGTGTTATAGGATTGCATACATGTTCAGTCCTAACAGTTTGCCTTGTTTTCATCTGTTTTCTACACAGATTTTGTTTTCATTCCTGGTGCTACTGAGGTCAGTGAGTTCACTGAAGCATGACTAGACAGATTGTTTGGGTTTGCTGGTCTCACAAAAACTGGACAAAAAATAGTTTGGTCTAAGGGTGCTGTATGGTTACTTACCAGTGCTATAGATGCTCAGTAATTAAAATGAAGTCATAGCAACCATGAGCCGTCTACAGACCTAATCTGATGGCAACGCATCAGTGCAGAGGTAGGTTGCATCTCCAGCACTTATCACAGCACCGCACCGTGCAGCCTATGCCATTGCATTTTTTACACACACATTAAAAAAACCAATCTTTCTCCTAGCACATTAAAAATAAAGCACAAGACACAATTTAAAAATATAGTCTAAGGAGTGACCATTATGGACCTTCTTTGCCCATGGCTTTGTGCGAGCTGTCACATCAACCGCCAGGCTCCCCCGAAGAGACGGAGCGGTACCACTGCTGGGTTCTGTGTTGTCACACCCAAGGGGGGTCCGGGATTTGCTTTGTCCTTCCCAGGCAGAGCCGAAGTGCAGGGCACGGCAGAAGCTTCTCCTGGGGCTACCCATGATGAGCTAACGTCCCTGGAAATTTTTTGTGTAAGGTTAAAAAAAATCACTTTAGCTTTCTCCCAGAGGAAAGGGCAGTGTAACGAGGGAGGAAAACAAGGCAGAAGAGAGGAGCTAATAAGAAGGAAACAGCAAACTCGCCTTGAGGAGTACAGGCTCACCCTGCTGCAAAGCCTTGCCTCTGCTGCTGCCCTTCTCTTAGAGACGATGGCTCTGTGCGGCACGGCCTCACCAGGCCTGATGCACAGGGAAACATCCAGAAGTGAACAGCCTATAAAACACTGCGCTAACGAATCTGTGTTTCAGAGAAACCCTTTCGAGCGGTGATAAGGAATGTGCTCGTGCAGCCACAAGCCCCTGAGATGCCAGGGTCGAGCTGATGGCGGCGACTCCCCGAGCGGGGCAGCTCATCCCTCTTGGGCCACCTGAAGGTACACTGGGACGGGGAGGGAGGTTCAGCAGAGGAGAGCAAAAGCAAGGAGATATATTTCCTCTCTATAGACACACCAGCATTAAAGAGGGTGCAGAATGGATTCAATTAAGGTATGCTGTTGTGCTAAAACCAGATCAGCATAACGTGACTAAGAATACATATGGAAAGTGCAAATTAAAAGGTGTTAGCATCAGAGCAATGAGGGTCAGGAAGACCTCTGAAAATGAAGAGTAGGAGAAAAATTGACTTCTCTTTTGATGAAGCTTGATTGTTTGTATTTGTGGTTGGACCTGTCAGCTGGGAGAATGGCAGCTGGAATGTGAAGCACTAGTCCACCTTTTCGTGAGCTAATGTAACTGCTTCTGAGATTATATTTCTGTTTCTTCTTTTTCCCCTTGTAATCGTCTTCATATTAAAGACAGATCTGGAGGTTATTCCTTTAAAAATGAAAGCTAATTTTTAGAACATCTTATTTCTGGCATGTCTCCTTAACGCAGCACTTGTACCCAAGGGCTTGGTGTGCGCTGGGACTGACAGGTGCCCAGTGTCATGTCTGTAACGCTGCATTTGATTGCCATCCTGCCCGGGGAATTTCAGGTAGCATCCATTCCCCAATGGATGCTTCTGTTGAACACAGATCGGGTTTAAAAAAGCAGCTATTTGTTAGCGTTTGGCTGCACCAGGTCTCACAGGAGGCAGAAAGTGCCGCGCGCTCTTGATTCCCAGCCCTGTGATTCAGGAGAAGCGAGGTCTGGATGAGTGAAAATGACTTGCTGTTTCTTCCAGGCGATCAGTGGTAGAAACCACGAAGCCATGCTGAACCAGCTCATCATCCCAGAGTATCTCAGAGGTGTTTCCCTGTGCACGGCTGCTGCTCTCCCCACTGCGCAGAGGAGCCGTCTGAGCCCTCCTCAGGGCACAGCAGTCCTGGTAAGCCGCGGGGGGAGGGATGTGACCAGGTTGCAGCATATCCTTATTGTCTGGAAAAATGAGGAAAAAAAGGAAGGTGGAGGCAGCTCACGTACTAGACAGTTATACTTCACTCGATGAGAAGCTAGAAAATGCTTTTCCTGTTTTGAGCTCTGCCTGCCCATAGATTTCCATATACTTTTTAGCAAGAAAATGAAAGCCAGCAGCTTAATAGCTTAAGTGCAAAGCTTACTGTCAAATTCAATCCTTCAGATGAGTAGAAAGAAAGTCTTCTGAGATAGATGGCAAATTTTACATGTGGGCAATTTCCTGCTCAACTTCTATTATCCTTCAATGAGTTGCTTTAGTTGTCTTTATATCTTTCTACTGCTCTTTCTATTTCCTGAAGTAGGAATTAACGTATAAGATAGAGGGCCAGCAATATGCTGAGGATTGCTGAGGCAGATCGTTGGATAGCTTTCCTCTAGGGTGACTGGGGAGAGCAGAGGGAGTCTGTTGGTCTGGGAACGCACAGGCTGTTGCTTTCTTGCTGAAAATGCAAAGTATCCAATAGACGTAGTTAAATAATGCATGCAAGTCAATCACGTTCTTCCAATTACGGATCAGGAAATGTGGAAGAACAGATATCTGGGTGATAGTCCACATTCGCACGCCTCTCCATCACCACCCTCCTCTGCCGTGCCCATGCACAGACTGCTCCCCCGTACTTTGCTACAGGACCCCCCCTCTGTTTGTCACCCACACGAGGAGCAGATTGGCATGAAGAGAGATAACCCTGGTGTGAGACGGGTTCCTCGCAGCAGTGAACAGGCTGGCAGCGCAGGATCCGCTCCTCAGAATTCGTTCAGTTTCCCCCCCGTCTTCCCTGGCTCTCATCAATCCCATCAGCTCCCAGGGAAACCTCCCACCTGCCATCTATTAGAGGGTCGTTCTCAGCACATGCTGTACCTTTAGTTCTTCAACCAATTTTTTGTTGTGTTATTATAATTTTGCTTATCTTGTGAAAATTTGTGGTATTTTCTCTTTTTATTGTTTGGGCAAAACTTCCCTTTTTGACAGAGATTTCTATTGTTGGTGCCTTCGCCATGCGCCTCTTGCCTTTCAGGAACACCAGCTTTGGGTTTCTTCTTCTTCTGTGGTACTTCCAGGTTCTCTTTTGGGGAAAAGTTTGCATCACTTTTTAGCCTCTAATACAGCATATTTAAACATCATCTATGCTGCTGAAAAGCACTTCTAGTATTTTATCTGTTTCTTCTTCTAATTTGCTCCGGTTAGCTCACAAAGGTTTCTGGGGTGCTGTTCCCGAAGGGGAGGATGCTGCAGATGCTGGCCGGGGCGGGGAGGACAGGGGATGGCGATGGGAGGGGCGGACGCCTCTTGGTCAAAATTAAACACAACTACAGGTAGTGAGTGACAAGTCAGGGTTTTCAATCTACTGTAAATCACCCTGCTTTTGGGTGGTTTAGAAGGGATTTTATATCCAGACAATGGAGACCTCAATGATCTCCATGAATTCCATAGCGTTCAGCGCTAAGACTGTGACTTTTCTGGCAGGGCATTGAGTTACAGTATTTGACTCCTCGCTTCACCAAAATGAACGCAAAAAACCAAACAGAAAGTGGCATCTGCTTTGTAGCCAAAGACAGCAGCGACTGTTTTCTGTAAAGGGAAGACAGACTCTCTTACTTGCAGAGGTTAAATTTCAAATACGAAAACCGGAATCCTGGCTTGACCCTGGATCTGGGTGAAGTTGCAGGTTTCTCTATGTAAGAACATCCAGTGTTTCTTTTTACCTCATGGGTATCTAGGACATTTTTGTCTCTTATCAATTAAGTTCAAGTCAAATAAAATTAAAGGAATAAAACAAATACTATAGACTCAGAAAGAATAAAAGGAACAGCTCCAGAGTGTCATGAGCTTTATCTGATTTTCTTCTAAAGCACTCCAGCCCTCTAGTTACCATATTATTTTCCTTTCTAGCCCACATTTCTAACACTAGGACAAATGTGAACACCCACTCTGAAACTACTAATCTTTGGGTTTATTATCTAAACCAGTGTAGATAAATGTCTCTATAAAATACTTTGCATACATTCTTATACAAATTTTTCACAAACATTTCAGAGGAAAAAATGTCTCTAATGTCCTCCTGGCATCCACCTGAAACCTCCACCACTGAGCTGGTTTTCCTCAAAAAGCGATGCAGGAGTGTGTCTCCCACGGTGTCTTCACTGACCACCTACTCAGGGTCCTTCTCAGCTCCGGCAAGTCCAACTGCCACGACTGGTGCTGATGTTGATGTGCTGTCAAGGAGCTGGTAAGAGTTTTGTTTGGTTGTGTGCTTTAAAGATGCAGCCTGTTATGTGGGAAGCACCTTTTCTTTTGCCTTGGGTATTGTCGAGGTCTGTCTGATGGACAGAGAAGGCAGTGATCTGCGAGGAACGGGGTCCCACTGCTGCAACAAGTAACATCACCCTGCTCCTATAGACTTCTTATTTATGATATTTTTTTTTCCCAGACATATCGTTTTGATCTTCACATTTGCAAAGAAATGCTTTACTTCTCAGATGGAGAAGTCAGTGCTGTTCCTGGAGTAAGGCAGGGTATTTTGCCGGAGAGCCCAGGGTTGTGAACAGGCAGTACCGGCGTGCCGGTGCCCTGCACTACGGCATTGCGGGGCTCCCCGCACCGACCACGATGGGCCAACGCCGGCTGCTGGCTCAGCACCGAGCAGCATTTCACCTAAAGTGACTTAAATCCTCCCACCTGAGAAGAACTGAGCTCAGTTTCCTTTAGGCAGCAGGTTGCAGACCCACCTCGCCCCCTGAGCTGCAGCGGGACACGGTCCCGAGAGCAGCCGGGCCAGACGGCCCCGACGGTTAACCACCCTCCTCCTTATCCGTAATTATTTTCCATCACTCTCGCCTCTAACCTTTTCTTAAATGACAAGGTTTCTTTAGCCAAGGTATTAATTTCCAGCTCCCCAAAAGCCTCTGCCATGTGACTTGAGCATGTGGCATCACTCCCGACTACCTGCTGCCATTCTGCTGCAAAAAAGTGCTGCTTTATAATCTGACAGTCCATAAATGAAGAAGTTACGTGTCAAATAGCATCTTTTGACAAACTCGCTGGATGAAAGTCTTCTTTCTTTTGTGTGACATTTCACCACATCTTTTTTTCTTCAATGTTTCTGACATTTTTCCCATTACTATGATTAAGTTTTAAAGTGAAAAGAAACTAATAGTTTGATCTTCTCATGAAAAGAACGAAAAGGAAATGCAATGAAAATTAGAGGAAAAAATAACTAATATTGTAGTAGTCAAGTGAAAGATGTAGGACCGAGGATTATCGCATATGTAGATGCGATAATAAATACCATGAAGGCTGGCAGTCTAAGATCAACTTTGCGATGGGATTAGCTGGAAAAATAGCATCCTACGAACACAAGATTGACTACCTTTTCAGAAGGGGGATCCATTTCTGTGTTTCTGAGTGGTAGTTCTGTGGCTCATTTTCTGGTGATTTCCATCAGAAAGCCAACTCGGGGGTCTAGTATGGCACCTAGGAATGCAGACATTTAGATAATATAAATAACGTGCCTGTGTATAAATACATGTAGCGTGTGCAACAAGACTGGTGGAAGACTCCAGTTTTGTTCTCATCATTCACGTGCTTGCAGCCATGCAGCAGGTTTCGGGAAGTTGCATTCTGCGTTCAGGCTGCTTTGCGGTTGCCCCAGGGCGGCGGTGGGGCAGACTCTGCTCCTGCCCGCTCTCACCCAGCTGTTAGCGCCAACCTTTCCAGAGATTAAATCCTTCCCCTTGGGCGTGGGAGAATTTCTTTTCAGCTTCCTGTAGTGTATTTGAAAGGTTTGCCTTGTGAATGTGACTTACAAACTCTCTCTGCTGGACGGTTTATTTCACATTTGCGATGGTGACAGCTATTATATTTCACTTTGGTTTTGCGTAGTGACAATGGTGAATTTGGGTTTTTCTGGCAGCACCCGACAGCTGGACACAGCCAGCCCCCTCCCGCCGCCAGCCCCCGCCGCTCGCACCTACCAGGCTGAAAGGTTTGGGCAGAAGAGGCTCAGCTTTCTCCCAGCCTTCCCAGACTTCCCCAAATGCTTAGGATTTGTCCCATAACAAGGCACTGCTGAGCTCTAGTCCTTTAGAGAATTCTATAAAAACCTATATAGAATTGTTTTGCTGGAGCGATGCCTGGTGAATATCTGCTGCTAGTACCCGGCTGGTGGAGGAGGGGGCTGTTGCTTCGTCTGGAAGAACTCAGGTGAGGGTTGTGGTGGAAGACAAGGCCGGGGGGTGGGAGAAGTCAGACAAGGGATTCTGCAGTTATCTGACGTCTCCCCTCCTTGTCTCCCACATTTTCTGTCCTAATGCCCACACGGTCGTCAGGGGGAAGCAAAGAACAGGCAGGAGCGATGGCAGTTTGTGGTTCTGCATTGGAAATTACCAAGTTTGTGCCGAGAAGCTTTCACATATGAGGTATGTGGCTCATCTTCCTCAAGCTGAGTCAAGTTTCTGAAGACTGTCAAATCAATCTATCTGACCATTTCTTAGTTGAACTGATACTTAAAATGATCAATTATGGAAATTATTCTGTGGAGTTTTCTGTTGAGCTCAGCTGGGGGGAAAGAGAAGGATGCTTCTGCGCTTAAACATCTTCCTAAGAGTTCATTTAGTTAAAGCCTGCACATTGTGTTTGACTTACTGCAAAATAATTGTGATGCAATTAGTTGTCAGGATTAGTATAAAGCCCTCAATCTTAGATATTTTGCAAATACAAAGACAGCACTGTCATTTCTAGAGGGTCACAGTTTAAAAAGTATTTGCATCTCTAATTTCACTCTCAAAAATATTTAAGAAGATTTTACATAGGTAAAAACTTAGAGAAGAAATGCTGCCTATGCTCCGTATAAACTTACTGATTCTGAAGGCGGCCGTGGTTAGTCAGATGATACTTCAATCCTATATATCCTTTGATGACCATAGAATTCTTTTTAGGCACCCGAACTTGTCACTTTTCAATGATCACGGAATTCAGAGTTAGAAGGGATTTCGTGGGTTTGGTCTCTTTTATATTTAGGACTCAGCTGTCTGATACTTTGCCTTCCATGAATGGTTTTTCTTTTGAATTTGGGGAAAGCAAAACAAGCTGAAAAACAGAAGTAGAAAACATAATACAAAATTGTAAAGTCATTTTAGCATGTGGATTGAGACATTCTGCATTCTCTCCAGTCATCTGCTATGTTATGATTGTTTTTAATATCCAGTTAGGGAATATATCCCTAAAAATTTTTTCTCTGATGGAAAATAGTATCTTTTAATAGTGTAGATAAATTCGTTCTCATTTTATTCCTACTTTTATTGAAATACTATCTAGATATTCTTTCATTTGCAACATAATGCCATATGACCTGGGTAAGGGTGCTTTTTGTTGTTAATTTTAACTATATGTCTTAAAGTTTCTAACAGGAATATAAAATTGAATTAGGTTATGCAATTAGACCTCTTTCTGTAGAGAAATATTGAAAACATATATTAACAGAACACTGACCATTTTTCAGAATTTTTATATTAAAAACCTACTTGGCCATACACATATGTGGGGACACACATATATAAACATATATATGCATATATATACTTCTACTTAACTTCTCTTTTTTCTTCCTGGAAGCTGAAAGCCATCTGGTGTGAAACCTGGTGAGTGAAGCCAGCTGATTGGTAAGAGCGTGCAGGTTGCTGTGTAAGATTTTCATGCTTATTACATTAGTTCCTTCCAATTTTGCTCAAACTGGGACAAAATCTGAATAGCACATTGACTTCCCGACCTCAGCCACAGGTGACTGACGTCCAGACTCCTGCCTGACTCTCCAAGGGAATGATTGCTTCAAAGTTTCACCCACCCTGTCCTAGGCAAGCTCTATGGAAATGCTGGCAATAGGATTCCACACACCCCTATTTCCTCTGGTTTTGTTGTTCACATTTATTTCTAAGCATATCACTTGCCAGGAAACACAATAGAACTAATTTCAGTAATCATTTTTGTTGTATTGATTACAAATATTTTTTTGTGTTCCCAAAATTTTGATTAACAAAAAAATAAAACCAAGAAGTAACTTTCTGCATAATATTCTCTCTATTTTTATTGACCCTAATTACTTATTGATTTTTCTATCTGAACAGCTGTGTCCATAGCCATGAAAACCCCCTCACGTTCTTGGCTGTCGTGTCTCATAATTCCTCGCATGAGTTCATCAGCTTTTATTTAAATGCTCATTTTTTTCTGGACTAGTTGCTTTTTGCTGCATTGTGTCGTAGAAGATATGTCTGTAAAGAACATTAAAAATCTATCCCTAACCCAGCCAGGGTCCATCATATCCAACATCTTCATAATGATGAAAAAGTAACAAGCAGTCACTTTTTGAGGAGTCTTTTTTCCCAATGTCACGTGCAGAATGGCCTGTATTTCCTTACGGTGTTATGGGGAAGCCACGGGAGACGCTAAAACTCCAGCCACCATCAGGAGACATGAAACCATTGCTTTGGTTCCATCTATGTGTGTGCTGCTGGGACCTTCTTGCAGCATTTTTCTGGGTACCGAAGCATCCAGATTTTATTCTTGTGAGCTGTAGCAACACATCTCTGCTTTTCCTTAGTGACATCACCTCGTTGCCGGTTTTGTTTGCCTCTCCCTGACGTTGAGCTCTGATTTAGCCGTATGTCCTTTACCCTCCGTCCTCCATCCCATGCCCATCTCACGGATGCTCACACGCCCCCGCAGCTCAGGCTGCCAAAGGAAGTTTTTGATCAACACCAACTTCAAACTTCTTTCCCTCATAAAAAAGCGGTTTTATTGAAACTAAACCATTAAAATATTGTCAATTCCCCAGGGAGCTGGTTTTACAGAGAGGAAATTACAGGAGCCTACCAATGGTAAAACAATTGGTGCTGACACTTTGGGAACACATTCTTTCAGTTCTTTCTTTCACTTTAATATCTGTTTTGCAATTTTATTTTTTTAATGACATAAATTTTAATACAGAACTTAAAATTGAAATAAAAAACAGAGTCTTACTTTTCCTCATGAAATTTTCACTCACGAATATTTTTTACTTCTCCCTGTGTCTAAATAACTTATTTCAAGGACTTTGTTCTTTTTTTTTTCTAAATACTTCAGTGGTTTGGGGCTGTTTGAGAATGTTGTCTGAGCATAGAAATTGTGAGGCGGAATAGAGGGAAACTCTATCCTACACTGTGTCTTAAATATCCAAATTTGGAAAAATTGCAAAGTGGAACTACAAAGTGATTCAAGCCTTTAATGCCGTCTTGTGAGAAAACTGGAGATCTCGTGTTCTTTTTAGCTGGTGAGGAAGAGGCTGGCAGATCACCCCAAAGTCCAACGTCTCAGGGAGGCATGGAGTAAAACCCAACAGAACATTTGAGTTTTGTTTCTCATTTTCCTTCAGGAACAGTGAAAAGCAGTGTGGGCGGCGGGTTGAAGGAGGTGATTCTGCCCCTCTGCTCCGCTCGGGGGAGACCCCCCTGCAGCGCTGCCTCCAGCGCTGGGGCACCAACAGCAGAAGGACACGGAGCTGTTGGAGCGGGGCCAGAGGAGGCCCCGGAGATGCTGGGAGGGCTGGAGCCCCTCTGCTGTGAGGACAGGCTGAGAGAGCTGGGGGGGTTCAGCCTGGAGAAGAGAAGGCTCCGGGGAGACCTTCCACCCCTAAAGGGTCTCCAGGAAAGCTGGGGTCAGGTTGGACGGGGCTCTGAGCAACCTGATCTAGTTGAAGATGTCCCTGCTCATTGCAGGGGGTTGGATTAAGTGGCCTTTAAAGATCCCTTCCAACCCAAACCATTCTGTGTTTTTATGAATGAGCCCGTGAAGTTAAACCGACCACCATTAAAGGTAAATAACAAGCCAGTTTGCACTGTGCCAGTGCTGAGAGATCAGGCATTTATTTTCAGTCCTGTGAAGACCGTCTCTTTAGGTCAGTACGATTTGCCATGACCCCTGGTAGGACAGGGGTCTGTGTGGCAGCACACTGCGCATAGCCGTGTTCTTTATTAACTCGTGCATTCACCATAATATTTACGAAATATTGTGGCACCGGAGAAGATGGGATGTTTAAAAGGCTGGATCATACGCAGTATTTGCAGACAGCAGAAGTGAATCCCCACTTCCAAGTGCCTTCACCTTACAGTGCCGCAGAAGTTCAATGTCGCTTTCCTGCAGCGTGGCATTTCAAATGATACACACAAAATTAAACAACTAAAATCTGACATCTTGAGATTTCATGTAATATACATCCAGAATAATTTATCACTAGAAACTGAAGAATATAAAATGTTTTTCGATCAACATTGGATTGATTTAAATATTTTGAATATGTTTAATGGAGTTTAAATTATTTTTAGCGCAGACTTAGCTGTTCTAATAGGATAGGAAAACTTTGAAGAACTTAGATACAAAAATAATTTATAGGGCTGCTTTATGCTGTGATGCACAGCAAATCATTGCGAATGGATGGAAATGATTTTTACAACTCCTCTATTTGAGGACTGTTATAACAATGCAAACTACTTTTGAAGGGCAGCAGGTGATTTTAATTCGGTTTCTATCAGTGCATTCATGATTTAAAGTTCTTAAATGGCAAAAAAAAATAATTATTTTTTCTACCAGGAGAGTATTTTAAATCACCTTAAACACCAGTAGAGCTTTATTCCAGTTTATGGGATCCCATAATTGGTGCTGTAGAATACAGAAATCATTCCTGGAGAACATCAAAGATTCCCAGGGCAGGTCAAATGAGTGAGCTTTTGGGCTTTTTCATCCCAGCATTACCACAAACAATGGGACGGCAGCACTGCCAGCACTGCGGGTGCCTGCACGGCCCCCGGCAGAGGGTCCTGCTCTGCCCACGATGTTCGTGACACCCATTTCTTGAGTCTGGTTGGACCTCCAGTCCCTGGCGTGTCCATTGCCCCAGCCCTGGCCGGAGTGGGGATGCAGCTCCCCAGGAGAGGGCTCGGCTGCCACGACGCTGCCAACAGAAAGCAGCAATTAAGAGGAGAAGAATCTGGAGTTCACCTAGTTGAGAATGGTAGAGAGGGATGTGCCTGAAATCCCAGTTCTTGCTGAAATTCCTGAAACCTGCAGCTCATCTTGGGTGAAACCTGGAGCTGGGATTGAAGGTAATTTCATGAAATGTGGGTAAATTCATTTTTCTTTTTCCCCTTTCTGTTCTTTGCTTCTGTGTATATTCGTACGTTCAGAGAATACACACAGGAAGATGTTTCTGACCAGCCAGCTTATCTTTTCAGAGTGCAATTTCAACCTCACATGTCCATCACCTCCCTGGAGCCCCACCTATGCTGGCGCTGTCTCCATCTGCATCGTGGTCCCAGTGTCCCCATGGTCCTGAGGTCCCCAGCCTCACGGTGTCCCCTGGGGGCAGGTGCTGCCCGTGGCTCCTCTGGTCTTCCCCTTGCCTTCCAGCGAGCCCAGGGCAGGGACAATCAGGCGGTCCCCAAGCTGGGTCATCAATCACCTGTGAATGGGCACTAATCATTAGTTTTGCTTAGACCAACCCCCTCAGGTTGCATGATTTTAGATCATGTGAGTCCCACCAAACTAACCACCTAGTACCAGTCCATGGGCTAACAGGTCCCCCCCGCAGCCCTCAGATCTCCCCATGTGTGGAGGTTTCTTGTAGGCCTGTCAGCCCTGCGCAGATGTTTTGGCCATGCCCAGGAAGAAGAAGGGGCAGGAGACACTTCTTCAGACCCATCACAATGTCCAGTAGAAGCTCTTGATATCAAGATATTTCCAACAACTCTTATTCACATGCAAATTGCTTGCCTGTATCACGGATGCCATTCAGAATAACCATCACGGACTATTGGATGGAAGCGTCAGACGTTTGCGGAAGTGAAAAAAACAGCAGTGCAATTATTGCATTTAACTCAAGGTTCTATTACCGGGGGCTACTGACTCGCCTTTTCAGGACTCAGGTAGCTAACAACAGAGACAGTACTACCAACGTGGTTTACCTGAGATATTTCAAGGAACATAAAAATATAACTGCAATTTATTTAATATTTTTTTTAAATTAATTTGTTTTTCATTTCTGTGTGTGGTTCAGCTCCTCTACTGGCAGTGACCTACGGCAGTTATCTAGTTAACTGTCAGGAAGCCTGCTTTCTCAGCGGAAATTGGATAGGCTAATTTTTCCCAATTTTTATTGGGGTTTCTATTCTTTCCCATTCTTCAGTACAGTTGTTTTGCATCCCCCTACAATGGCTCTTTCCCAGCTGTTCTGACAGCGGTTTCTTTCGAAACCTGCAGGAACAGACAGTAGAGCCCGTCTGGGCTGGCTGTGCCGGCCAGCGGCAGAGCGTCCCGGGGTCCTGCCTGCAAGGCAGAGGACCTGCCCTCCCAGGGACGGGACTGGCGGCTGCAGGGTCTCCTCCCCACCCAGGACTCATCCACCAGTCCTCGAGGGCGGGCTGGGAATGTTTGGGGAACGTGCGTGTGAGCTGATCCGTGCTGACAGGGCACGAGGGCACCCGAGTTCACCCACAAGCATACGTGTTAGGAGACTCCTGGAAAATGGCAATTATGCGAGTGGATTTCACATCTTTTCTCCTTCTACTTGCTGATCTGTTGTCATTTAAAAAAAAAAAGTTTCCATTCAAGCCAACAGTATTTTCTTGCTACACGGGAGGGAGAACTGACTGGGTCATCATTAAAGTAGCTCTCTCAAAAAAGCAATAGTTTTTGATTATAGCCATCAGAAGATCAAGAACAGCCCACTGTTGCAGGGTTCCTGTTAAATACTGTGCTTTACACCCTCTTTGACCACCCCTGGAACTGTCTTTCTTTCAGAAAGAAATGTTTCCGGAGGCTTAGGGAACTTCATTCCATCAGGAAAAGACATGAGAACCAATTCAAAATTCTTGTTCAAAATTGGAAACACTTTTTTAACAACAAGGTTGATCAAACAGAGAACAAGCTGCAATGGAAATGGCGAAGAATCTGCCCATTGGCATCACTAAATCAGGACAGATTGTTCTTTAAGATGATATGCTTGATCTAAACACAACCTGTCAAGTGTGATACAGGGCAAGTGCTGAAATCAAATACCCTGTCACATAGCGAAGGTCGTATCAGCTGAGATAACAGCTCCTTCCTGCAGGACATCAAGGCAGAAGACAGTTACTGCAGCTGCTCTTGCATGACAGAGCTCCCAGTGCTATGAGTCACACCACTCATCTCAAGACCTGGAATAAAAAGACCGCCTGGTTCCAGGGTTGTTTGCATTTTTTTGCCTTTCCCCATAAAGATTTTGGGGGAGCGGGCACAAGGACCGGCTTCACTGTAAGGCAGAGCAGCCGCTAGCACAAAGATGTAGAAATGATACTGTAAAAATCAGGAGACGGTGACAGAACCAACCCAGCACAACACCTCCAGGAGACCTGCTGGCGAGCTCCCGGGATGTTCAGATTCCCCCGAAGTGCCCTGGGCGAGACCCGGGAAGAGCCCGCGCTCTCGCTGCCTGCCCTCGCTCAGCACCAGAGCGAGGAGCAAACACCGGAGCATCAGGGAAAACAGCACCCTGGCAGCATCTCCTGGTGAGCTGAAACCGCCGACTTAAGAAAAGACATGGTGAAATCGGTTCCTGGCTGGAACTCCTCCTTCCACCCCCCTCCAAACCAAACTAACTCACACTAGCAGACTTTTCTTTTACACTTTTAAAGACATTTTCCTGGGTGCATTAGTGCAGTGGAGGAAATCAAAAGCGATGCAGCCTAGGTTTCAGGTGGACAGGGAGTGCACATAAAGCGGGCTCCTGGGTCTCACATTCTGCCTGCGGCCGTGATCCTGCAGCTCCATGCACAACCCTGCAACTACTGACCAACTTTCTTCATATTTCTACACTGTAAGCTTTTTTTTTCCTGAAGCAATTTTCCCACTGTTGTTGTTATCTGCTTCTTCCATGTTATGCTTTTAGGATTTGCATCTACAGGTTCATGCTCTTCTTAATTGCATATGTAGCTTCTCAAGTGCCTTAACAGAGGGGCACCTTCTAGATAAAATAATTATAATCAAATAAAGATAAATACTCATTACATAAATATCATATACAACAAATAGAACCTTTCCATTTAAAGGCTAAATGACAGACTTAATGATGAATGATATGGACTAATTACAGGTTTCATAATTCATTAGCATCAAAATGCAAAAACACTTTAACGCAAGATAAATTGGTCAGAGTAGCCTCGCAATGCCAGGTGCCAGCCAGCCTGCTGATCAGCAGCAGGTGCAAAGGAGATAGTGGGTTTGTGCTCCTCCTGTCCCATTTTAACCAGTGTTTTTGGAGGTGTGAGTGCTGGCATCAGTGGCCAGTGATGACCAGCCTGGCCCTGGCTGCGGGACAGGCGCATCCTGCTGAGAGCTGGGCTCCCGCTTGTGCCCGTCCCTCCCTGCAGCTTCTTTCATGCATACAGTGCACTTGGCATCTGTGCTGAATTATTGATGGGACTGCTTTGTCTTGTGGACATCTTCTCAACAGGGTGCAAGGTCAAGCCAATAAAATCATTGCACAGCAGCACCACAGCCCGTCTCACTACTTATCTTCTAGATAGTGAGCTAGATACCCACCGCTCTCCAGTCTGCTCAATACTGAGAAAGAACAACAGAAACATGCCATTAACTTTACTCCAGCCATGCAGGAAAGACTCGGGCTACTTTGCTTATTTTCATTTGGGTATGCAAGGTAGTGCGAGGATAGAAAGTTAACCTCAGAGACTCACAAAGAGACAAAACACACGCAGAAACTGCAGGGACGGAGATCTGTGTAAGGAAATACCCTGCCAGACGCAGCACAAGGATTTACTGTTTCAGCTAGACGGTGAGATCCTGTCAACACAGGGTATAAAATAAAAGGGTAACCTGCCCACACTCTCCCTAGTAGTTTTGTGCATATGTACGTGTATATTACTTTAAACTTCCTGAAAGAGAAAGGGTGCTAAATACTGCTCCCAAAAATCACTAACATTAATGAGGGGTAGTTTAACTGCCACTATGAACAAGACAGGTAAAAACCTTACAAAATTCCTACACTCAATGGCTTCCTGGGGCAAGCAGTTATGGAGTCTTTTTCACATATTGCCTGAAAAAAAAAAGTTTCTTTTGTTGTATTTTCTAGAAACAACAAGGAAAATTATTAAACTCATCAGGTTCCTTGTAGCTGAAAGAGTAGGACTGTGTAACTCAGCTGTTTTATCATCTATCTATCCATCCATCCATCCACCCACCCACCCACCTATATGCTTACCCACCTACCTACTTACCTATCTGCATATTTTACACGCAGGAGACCTACAAAGAGATGTATCACATGGAAGATCCAAGGTAGAAATGTGAAACAGTCGAGAAATTCCCTCTCCCTGTAACAGAAACCCTCACGGCTCCCCAAGCACACAGGGCCAAAGCAGAAGCACAGGTCTGTCTTCATGGCAAGAGCAGCCGGGACATGTGCTGGCAGCAGCAAAGGTGGGAATTGGCTGATAGAGATCTGCTACCAATTATAGTGGCTCTGAAAATTTATATCAGCTGTGGCTGGTGCAGTGTGACTCCAAGACCAGCTTTAAACTCCATCCTGAAGGTGCTTCTCCCACTCACCCCTGTCTCATGGGTGTACCTCTTGGTGCCAAAGCTGAAGCTAGAGGTGGGATTCCTCCATGCTGCTGGCAATGCTGCTGTCCCAGGGTCTCTGCTGGCCGTGGGCTGCAGGATCATCCCACAGAACCTTAGAGATAAAACTGCTGTGAATGTCTGCAGGAGACACAGAGAGCAATCCAGATGGAGCAGACGGAGGTGTCCCCCCTCGGAGGGATGCTCCTGCTGCCGCTCGGCCAGCTGTTGCATTGCCAGGCTGCCCCAGTGCAGCCGCGAGACACACGGCAGGAGCAAAATTTCTAATTCTGTAGCACTTTCACTGAGCCGATGGAAATCTCCTGCATAATGAGAAGATAAACTTAGAGCTTCATTGAGAGATTTGCTTGGCTGAGAGAAATCCTACCAATTTGGAGTTGTCGTAATTGGGAAAGAAAAGTTTGAATGAGTCCTATCACACCTGTGACAAGTGATGTCAAACGTGATGTGCACAAGGAGTACCTTTTTTGGCCTGTTTTATGTGGTATTATTAGCAGCATGTGTTGATACAGCTTTCAAGAAGGAATTGTGGTTATTGATGCCTGTGGAGCCATCACGTTTCCTGGCACTCATGAGCAGACGCGCATCAGGACTGTCGGAGCAGTCACAGCAGCTTCGAGCCTTGCCATCAGAGGGCTTTCCCAGGTGAGCCAGGCCCCATCAGGTGTTGGTGGTCCTGGTGGCCCTGCCCGGGCACTGGGGCTGGCCACCCTGCAGAAGACACACCAGGGGGCTGGGAAGGTCTCAGACCTGCAACACCTGCAGCTCCACGGGGAAGAGAACCAGAGAAAACTGCCCGCAGCAAGCACCTTAGTGGTGATGGTTCTCCAGCCTTCCTCAGCACCTTCGCGGTGATGGCCCAGTCCCTGTGGCTCAGAGGGACTTTGCAGGCATCTCCCGTTCACACAAAGGCTATGCCAGAAAAAAGGCAGGGAAGCACTCCAAAGGCTGTGAAGAAATGTACCACGTTGTGATTACAAGTGTCTCTGTGGTGGCAGCAGTACCACAAGTTCCAGTTTATGTGGGAGGGATTGCAAATTGTTCAATAAAAGCTGCTTTTTGCCCCAAAGCCTGTACCCCTGCCTGTCCTCTGCCCACGGATGCTAACCCCTCCTCTGCCCGCTCCCACGTCGGCTTTCTCGACTGTGGGGACTGATAAAGTGACGACACCCGGTATTTGGATGGTACATCCTTTACCGCCTGCAGTGACTCTGTCCATAAGACATACTGACATTTAAATCCCAAAAAGCACAGATTTTTTTTTTTTTTAAATTAAACTCAAAATAAGAAAGAAGCATAGTGCAGTCACTGCTAACTATATCCCTATTTTAGTTTTATTTATAGGAGACGCTGTTGTAAAAGTAAACCTTTAGATAATTCACATTGAAAGGTGAGTCTTGTGGAAACATTAATTACTTATTGCTGTAGTTTATTTTTATTATGTTGTCTTATTACTCTTATTTGTTTGGCAATATCTGTATAACTTTGATGTACAATGATGCACAAATCCTAAATTTCTACAGCAGATGTGAAAGCGCTGTCTCAGAAAGCCTATAGCATATTGCAGGTAAAATCAGGCAGCAGAGCTCTGTGCTGGAGCGTGCTGCCGTTCCGCTTTGATTTAAAATGAACTGAAAAAACATTTCTGATCTACCGCATTTCTCCAAGCTACAGGGTTAAAAAACAGACCCAGCATCTGGAAACATTTCAAACCTTTTTTCCCCATTTGGAGTTTAACCTTTTGAAACAAAATTAACAGCTTTTATTGGGGAGAAAAAAATAAAAAAGGTAGTGGCTTTTTTGAACTTTCCAAGGCAAACATGGGGAATCAGTGGGAAATCTGTGAGGTTACATTTAAGAATTTATAGATTTGTTCCACGTACCTGAGTTTTTCTCTCTTCCCACCCCCATCTGAGCTGGTAAGGGCCTCGGGAGCATCTGGCACATGAGGCTCAGCACAGAGTCCTCACCTCCAGCAGCTAGGAATTACCAAAAGCAGGACCAAAGCTTTTACCTCTATTTTCTATCTGCAGAGGACACAAGGCATTTGCTGATAAAATTGCCAAAGGCACAAAAGAAGGGTGGTAAAACACGGTGAGGGTGGTGCCACAGAGAATGTTTGTAGCAGGGCACAGGGATCATTTGAGGAATGTTGGATTAGGTTTTTACGACAAAATTGTACCTGGTCAGAGGATGGTGGGCTGCAAAGGCTGCTGTGCCCAGCCAAGCCCAGCGCTGCAGAAGAGCTGGGGCGAGGAGTGCTCCCAGCGAGCCGGCTGCTGCGAGATGCAGCTCTTGGTTTTCCACCGAAGAGAGAAAAAGCTTCAATAATTGAAAGGTTCCTTAAGTCTTTTAACCTTTAAATGCTTCTTCTGGTCTATGGTGTGACTGAACTACAGGTCTCAGCTTCTCCAAAGGGGTAAGAGTCAGAGAAGCTGCAGCTGGGAATTGTGCCTGATTGGTCAAAATGGGGAAAAAAAAATCTTTCTTTTTTTTTTTGCCACATAAAATAAAATAACATAACCTGCCTCCTGAGATATCTGACTGTGAAAGCTTCAAGCCTGTGGACCTTGTGAATGGAGAATTTTTGTGTCAGTTTAATGTGTTGCTGAATAACCGTTGTGAGATGACTGATTGAAATTCTCTGTAACATATGTAGAAATGTAGAGAGATAAAACAGCCTTAAAAACATGGTGAAAAACAACAAAAATAAAGTAGTTGAATGAAATTTGCTCATGACAGCTGTTCAGTGCCGCACTAAGCGCTCGCTGCTGGTGATATATGCTTAGGAACATGATCGTGTTTCTTCAACCCTACTTCTAAGTTGCAGCAAAAATAACATAAAAGAATACTCATTAGCCACAAAACTGCTTGTTTGCATGCAGATATGGATGGGCATTTGCATATAAATAATCCACTCCTTAGATATTTCTGGGAAGACAGACCTAGTTTTATGGGTGTTTGTGACTACTGCATAGGGAAAGAGATGGTCAGGCTCGAATGCAACAGCTGTCTGGGCTGGAACAGATGTTCGGGAGCACCACTTTGCAGTTTGACCAACGCTAGCAATTAAACAGAGCATTTGGACCTTGGGAAGACAGAGAAAACTTCAAGTATTCCCACGCTGCATCTCAGTATTTTATGCCCTCCTCCTCTCAGAGCCATACCAGGCAGAAAATATACTTGCAGCCTAAGCTGAAGTCCTTGCACACGATTGATAAAGGACTTCTTATCTAAGAATTTTCTTTTCAAAATGAAACCAAGAAGGTTGACTCCTTATTTCTGTAACATCTAAAAAGCAGTATCTGACTTCAGATATTTTTTTTCTAAAGATTCAAAGAATGTTGATTTCCTGTCCTATTGATGCAGTAATGACATATATGATACAGTGATTAATCACTCCTCTAGTCACCATTCCCTTCCCTTGTTATGTAGGTTAGGCAGCGAAGAACTGTGCCTAATTTAGCAAGGATAAATCTATCCCTAGTAGAGTTATTTCACTGTTCAGCACCATTTTTCCATAGTAAGTTTCATTTACTTTTGACTCTTGACCAAGGGAGAATTGATACATATAACCATCTTTTAAACACCATTAACCTGATGATGTAACAGACACAGAGAAACCCATTAATTCAAATATACATAATCAAAAAGTCATGCAAACTAAATTAGATATACAGTTAGAGCAAGATATGCCATCTGTTCAAACTTTCTAAGGGCTAAAGTAACTGAGATGAAGCCAATTTCAGTAGGCAATAATAAAATTATGCTGCAGAGTTACAGGCTCTATGTCTCACAATTTATTTCCTTTCACTTAAATGATTATTCTAAATCATATGAATATGATCACCTTCATCCATACATTACCTGTTCTACCTTCTTCCTGACTATTAAATCCAACAACCTTTTTCAGTGAAATGTAGAACAGAACTCTTATAGCTGCTGAAATGGCGTAGGAAAACGTGTCATTAATTTCCCGACAGCAGTAATTTCAAATATTTTATACGCTTTCTTCAAATGGTCACCACTTGTTCAGTACAAGCAAAATAGACGTTAAATTATACAGCTGACCCTTGCACATAATGTATTGAATACTGCCGTGTTTATGGGTGTGACGCTATTTTGCCCAAATGTTATGTCTTAAACTGATACGCACCCCAGTTGGCCCATCAAACAAAACACTTGGGAAAGTCCTAAGTCAAAAAACCATTTGCTGTAAAAACAATTTATTGTTTCAGACTTACCAAATGTCACTTGAATAAAACAGACCGGGATGTTGCTGCCAGGGAAGAGAGCAGCTCGGCGTTCCCCAGGGTGCCCGGCTGCCACCACACCTGGGCACGATCCCAAGCCCGCAGTGGCATCCCCCGTGCCAAGTCCTGTGCCCCGAGACACGGACATCCCGCTTTTCCACAAAATGCTGCTCCTGGAAGGGCAGCTCTGGCAGCAGGGAGGACGTTCCAGCTGCTTCTTGCAGCACTGGAGGCACTGCGCACCCCCAGCTTGGGGTGCCCGAGCGCTCCCGCCTGGGGAGCAGCGTTACCTTTGCGGAGTGGTTGTGGCACGAGCTGGGCAGAGTCCCTCGTGTGGCGCTGGGACGAGGCGGGTGGGCGCAGCGGGAGCGTGGGGGATGCGGGGCCTTTGGTGTGCTCTCACGTGCACGGGAGGATGGTGCGCGGCCGCTTCTTACCTCCTCACTTGCGAAATCAAAGCACCAGTTAAGTGATAAGGATATCATCTTAAAAACCCATTTACTTCTTGGAAATTAAACCACAGATTAGGAGGCTAATCCTCCTCTATTTAATAGTGTGAGAAAGGGCCGGTTCCCCAGCATGAGTCCCCAGTCTGGGTCTGGCATGTCCCAGCTCACGCTGGTCCAGAGACCCCAGGCGTGGTCTGGGATGTGGGTCAGGGCACAGGGAAAGCCCAGAACAGCCATTCTGTCCTGGAGGGTGAGAGGTTTTGTGCCGGGGACGGTCCAGGACATTCAGTTTGGTCCAGGACATTCAGTTTGTGAGTGTAAAGCCAGGCATTGCACCCAGAGTTTGCTGCGCATGGTCCTTGAAAACACTGCGGTTCCTCGGACTGGCAGGGATTGTGCGTTTCTGGGTAGGTAAGCATTTGTTCAGCCTTAGGCGCAGGCAGCAGCCTTCCACGTGTAGGTCTCTAAACACTGTAGAAAGCCTATATGTACGGAGGGAATAAGGCAGAGAGCCCTGGAGCCGGGTAAAATAATATACAGGATTAAAAGCATTTCTTGCATCGAGTCAAAGCGCCTGTCCTGTTTTAATTGTGTTTAGCACTGATGGCCTCTTTTAAGGTAATTTGAATAAAATTCTGCCTTTCTGGAAAAATGACAGTCAAGTAATAAAATATGCCACAAACTAAGGACAGACTTTAATCAGGAGCCTGAGCTCAGTCTCTGGGCAGGTCAGACTTCCCGGGTGGATGTTCAAAGGAAGAGAGGGCTGCTGGTGGGATGCTCCCAGAGCCCGGCATGTGTACACAGGTTCTCACACCCCATCCCTAAGCAGTCTCTAATCCAATAGTCCCTGCTGATGGAGACAGGATTTGTCTGTGTGCCCATTGCTTTTCATTATTGAACTCTTAAGAACTGAAGAACCATCTACTTAATAAAAATAACCAATGTCCTGGTTTGAGGTAAAACAACCAATTTTCTTTTCAGTAATTTCTAACCACCACATACATCAGAGATGTATTTTTATAATTTTTCTGTAGAAGTTGTTTATAAGAATAAATTAAACTTTGCAGGATTCAGTTGAGCTTAAACACCGAACAGTTCATCTCTTTCCATCTTACGGTATGTTGGAAAATACGGTAGGAGCGGCCCTGGCCCCATGCTTTGAAATGGAACTTGTGCTGACAAACCTCTTTCAAACCCACACGGGTTTGGTGCTAATCAGATGGTGTGTGCTTCCTTGCACACACAGGGGCTGGTGAGGGCAGAGCTGGGGCTGGAGAGCTGTAGCCCTCCAGCAGTTCTGAACGGGGGAAGAAGCTCCACGCTTACTCCATCGCTTCGCTTGACATTCTGGCACCGGGATGCCGAAGGAGGAGTTTGAAAAGGGGCCCCAGGGGAAGGAGACGGAGCCGCGGGAGGTGCCAGCCCTGTGCCGGGGTGACACGGCAGCAGCCCAGCAGCCTGGTGCAGCAGAGCAAGGCGAGGGACGGGATGGGGACCGCCACCAACCCAGGGCACAGCACCAAATACGCAGCTTGTCAGGGGAAAGCTTGCCATAAAGCACCAGGGCAACGACGACTTGGTGGGTGAATCATCCTCAAACTGCCAAAATCCACCCATGAGAGGGGATTTCAGTAGCCATTACCCAAAGACAGATAGCCATGAAATACGGCGTTAATGGGCAGCCTGGCACTGCAGAGCAGTGTGTGACATTTTAAAAGGAACGAAAAGCAGCCACGGGGGCAACATTATCTCTGCAGATAAGCAGAGCCAAGCGTGCACGCACTGCAAGCTTACACTCGAGTTGGTTTGGGACTATCTGCAAGGCTGAGACAAACGGGAATGGAAGGAAGAGAGCGATAAGATCTGGGAGTGAGAGGTGTCGGAGCAGAGCCCGGGCTGGGAAGGGCTGCACCTCGCCGCACCCGGCCCCCCTTCCCCTGGGGATTGCTTTGCTTGCGGTTTCTCAGCTCCTTCCATCACTGTGCACATGGCAAATTGCAATGATAGCAAGTGTTATAAAAGTGTTAAGATTCCCCACCGGGCACTCAGAATTCAATTTTCTCTCACTCCCAGTGAGCACACCGATACCTTATGTCTCCACCAAATGGGTATGGGAGGCCGGGAGAAGTACAGACCCCCTAAACAAACCCTGAGATGGGGGCAGCTTGCCTTAAACCAGCTGAGAGAAACTCACATCAACAGGGTAGGGGCAACTACATTTCATCTTTTGGGTATCGCAGTATCTTTTTTCGGAAGCCCCCGTGACTGACATGTCCCAGCTCGTGCTCTGAGCCCGCGACCCACCACGCCGTGGGCTGAGCCTGGGCTCCACTAGCTTTGCCCTTCATGGCCCTCTCCTCTAAGTCCTTGGCTTTAGGTTTTGCATGGGAAAGGGAAGTTTGCTTTGTACAATGGCACCTGAGAAAATTTATTGTTGTTACAGAAATTAAATTAATCGCAGGCAGAACAGGTAAGAAGCACAAATATATAACAAAGGAAAGAACTGAAAAGAAAACTTAAGGAGGAAAGTTTGGAGGTTTTTTGTGGCATATTTTGTTTTGTGTTATTTTTTGGTTTGTGTATTATTTTGTGTTACGGATTTTACCTCTAAATGTCTAATAAATCCATATAGCTCATTCTAAATGAATAAAAAGACATCTATGGCTCCAGTCATGATGGGTACTTCAAAATGCTCCATTCAAACTTAATTAATTTTATATATTTTTACATGCTTCAGAGTCATCTTTTGCTATTATTCATTTATTTTGAACATATAAAATCACAAACAATTTAATCTTGCTTACTGTGTTTCACTGTAGGCTAAATAGTCACATTACTCGTCAGGGAACTCTAAAGAACTTGGTAATGTACTGGTTTGGTCATGAGCCTGCTCTCTGGGGTGCAGCTGTATGAGCAACCGACTGTTCAGTTCTCTGGCCAGATTAAATAGAGGACAACTTTTCTTTCTCATTGACCTCAAAAAAGAAAAAAGAAACACAAAATTGATTAATCAAATATTCAGGGTTTAACTTTTTCCTAAAGAAAACACTTCCTTCCCCACTTAAATGTGCTAAACTTAAACTGTATTAAAAAGAAAACAAACAAACAAACAAACATTTTTAAATTGAAACAGACACCACTGTAAAAATAAAGCACTTCAACTGTTATTTATTTGCTCTTCTTTATTTTTTTTCAGTCAAAAGGATCTAACACATTCATTACAATTCACACACGCATTCATTACCATTCCACAAAAGCTATGATTAATCTAAATGTGTTTTCATTCTTTAAATATTTGGCTACCACTGCTTTTGCTCAGCTGTACTTTGCTATCAGGAATGAGATGCCTGGCCTGTTAATGCTTACCTTGCTCTACAGCATGGTGCGTGCTCCTTTGACCCAACTAATTACTCTTTAATGAGTGCCTTCTATGTGGGGTTAAATGGAATGCTAATGGCAGTCAAATGGGAGGGAGCGAGGTGATTTTTGGACACTGGTTTGCATGGTTGTCCCTCCAGAAGCTGCCGGCTCAGGGAGTTGTGGGAACATCACACCCTGGGTTTCCCAGGGCTGCAGTGGCCGCACGTCCCCTGGACCTGGGGAGGAACAAGGGGGACTTTGCTCCAGCACCCACGGTCAGGGCATCGCACAGCACCGCGGCGGGGTCTGTGCCCCCCGGGTCCCAGCGGTGGCAGAGACAGCAAACCCGCGGGGCAGGGCAGCTCTGCCATGGGCTGCACCCGTGGTCACCACTGCCAGCCCACTGCTCGGGGACACACGGGCTGTCCCTCTGAGCACGGCTGGACCAAAGAGAGCCTGCTCCTGCAGTGCTGCCTCCAGGTTCGGAGTTGTCAGCACAGGAAGGACACGGAACTGTTGGAGTGGGGCCAGAGGAGGCCCCGGAGATGCTGGGAGGGCTGGAGCCCCTCTGCTGTGAGGACAGGCTGAGAGAGCTGGGGGTGCTCACCTGTGGGAAGGGTGCTGGAGACGGAGTGCTGCTGCCTTTGCTCGGCAGCGCTGGCAGGGGAGCCGGGGAGGGCACCTCCCTTATCTGCTGGGAGCCAGAACGTGCTCCGTGCTGGGAGAACGCTGTCTGTCACAGACGACAAAGGACAACCCTGCCACCAACAATGCCATTTCGCAGCCAACAAAACAAAGGCTCCTCAGAAAAACGAGACAACAAATGAAGGATGCTCTGCCATTTTATTTCCTAATCCCACTCTGGCCTGCCGAGTCCCAACTTCCTCTCCATCCAGCTCGTCCCCCTCGCGCTGGGCTCACCGTGTTCACGTTGTCCCCACTTCAGAAAGCCAAGGGGTAGAAAGAGCAGGGTCCATGTATTTGCCACGCCAGGTCCAGCAAACAAACCTGCGTCTCAGTCTGCCTCACAAGCTGGGGCACAGAGATGATGTTTGGCCAATTCCAATGTTAGCCATTTTTCTTCAGAGAGATTAGCCCCGAGCTCAGGTCAGAACTTGAATTAGCCATCACCTTATGTTCATTTGCCTCCATAGAAGTAAAAGGATGTAATTCCCAAAAAACATATTCTTGGGATCAGCTTGTCAGTGTGGGCTTCCTAAAAATAAAGCAAGCTATTCTTCCTTCTAATTCCTGTGGCTGTAGTTACCTTCCAGACCAAGAAATCAACGTGCACGTCCTTCTCTTAATGCTTTAACATTCTTTTCTCTTTCTTCCCCCTCCACTACAGTGTAAAAACTGGCAGGGGTGTGTTTCGGTGTTATAAATATGTTTCCATTAAAAGCCTCTGGTCTAAATATTCCTCAGGGAAACAATATATCTAAAAAATAATTTTACCATGGAATACTTGATCTCTGACACAAACACATTTCCCGGACACTAAGGAATAGCAGGTGATGTGTCATCTTGCCTCTGAACTTCAATTGCAAGTGGCATTTCCTTAGACGAGAGAGCAGGCTAACAGGCGGGTGTTGTGCTGCTGGAAGGGCTGGGGATGTGACCTCGGCTGGAGCACAGTGAGGCGGCTGCCGTGAATGTCAATGGTGGCAGCCACCGCACCGCAGCATTTGTCTTTTGTCCCCAGAACATTCATCTCATCCCCTCGCAGCCTCCTATTTCCTTCCGAAGTGCAATCTCTTACATCGCAAACCCATCTATTTATTTTTTTCTGTATTCTTATCCATTGTGCATTGTCTTTCTCATTTTTCAGGAATTGTTCTACCTGAGGTTTTTGCATATGTATTTGTGCGGGGGCCTGGCAGGAGGAGCGGTCGTCAGGCCATGGTGTCAGCCGTAAAAACAGTGACTGGAGAGAATTCATTCCGGCCTCTTAGAGAGCCACAGGCGGGAGCCACAGTGGCTGAGCATATGTTAACCAGCGTTAAAATGTTCAAAAATCAACCCGGCAAGGATATTTGGCATTTTTCATAGATATTTATGATTCTGCGGAATTAGCAAATCATATTTAAGTATATGAGTCTTTTTAGCCTGAAAACAAAAATAAAGCAGGAACAGCATTGTGTAAATCTAGAACACTGAAAATGAGTCAAGGGAAATAACAAACCTTGTTTAAAGATGAATTTCTAATGAGATATGACAAGAAATTAATCCAGTGTGACTTGGTAATAAACACAACAGCTCCGATTTATAGGGAAGAGGGAGTGTAACTTTGCTACGGTCTTTTCCAGGAAGCTGTAGGAAAAACTGTCGATAATGACATTCAGGGCAAATTGCTGATGATAATGTGATTTTTTTTTAATGGGCTGGGGAACTGGCCCATATAAAGGTAGTGTTTAACACCACAATAAACAGATTTAAACTGCAGTCTACCAGAGACTTCCCTGTCTCGTGTCCCAAAGACCTGCAGTCTGTTTCAGATTTCATTCTCTTCTGTGTTGGCTCTTTGTAATAATCCTGGGTTCTCCCTACACTGTTACTGTATTTTCCCATCCAAATTGCATTTCTCTTCCTTTGGATTACCCTCTCTGTCATCCCATGGTGTTCGTGTTAATTTTGAGCATAGTCCACATATACTTGAACCTGTCCCTTCTTGCTGGTGACAGTACCTGGCAAAAGGGTGATTCAAGGACCAATGGCCTACAAATATTGGCACCGAGAACTTCTAATTAAAATAGCTGCTAAAAATCCTCAAATAAAATGTGATTTAGGATGGCTTTTTTTTTCCAAAGAACGTAGTGAGCATAATAACTAGCTTACAAATAAATGTAAATGTAAATAAAAAAGGATGCTGTAATAGGAAGCCTGGATACTCGTGACTGTTGCAATAGTAAAAGTTGCCACCGTGGTGAAAATAAATTACGTTTATGTGTTGTTCGTGAGTAGGCCATTCGGTGCAGAATAATGGCTGGAGAGAAAAAGCTTTTACAATTCTATTAGTTGTAATGGATTTGTAGGTTCAAACATACCATTTATCATCTGAGTTCCACCCAAAATGAAAAGCAATACGTAGAGCTAATTAGTTACCAGCGCCAGTAATTAACTATTCCCCAGATGTTTATATTATCCTGAGATGAAAGAACGGATGCCGTTCGGCGTGCAAGTTCACAGAGAGGCGGCATCACGCGGGGAACTGCCGGGGGAGCGGGGGCTGCTGTGCCAGCACCAGTGCGGCGCGGGACTGAGCGGCAGCCAAGGGTCAGCCTGGTGCATGGCAGGGCTCGTCCCGCCCGGGGTGTGTGGCACTGATTAGTCATGTTATCCCTGCTTCCTACTGCAAACACTTTGCAAATATCAAAGCTCCTGTCTCTGGGCTGCATCACAAGTCTCGGTGCTTTATAGGCTCAGGCAAGCATCAGTGCAGAATTAAAGCCGAAGCCTTGATTCTCTGGAGACTGTGTGCTGCATGGATTAAACACACTTTTCAAATACTCCTCCAAAGCTTCAAGCCAGGAGAAAAAAAAGCGACTTGAATCTCTAACAACTGTGCCTTTATTTGTCAGTTGGAATAAAGCTGATGCATTATGCATTTTAGGGACACATTAGTGTTCTTGTTACTTGAGAAAAGGGAAGGCTGGGTTTACGGCTCTGCCTTGTGCAGCTGCGGGGCAGGCAGGAGCAGGGCCCCGCGGTTACAGGCGTGTGATGGGAGCAGAGATGCGCATGCAGGAAGCCCCGAGACTCAGCATCTCGTGCGGCTCTCGCCAGAGGGGAGCACCGGAGCAGCGGGAGGCTGGTGGCCAATGCCCACGCTGATCTGCCCCGGGGCAGTGCGATTGCCCGGGCGGGTGCTGGGTTTGCTGTTGCTGCTGGTTGCCCAGCAGTGCCAGCCTTCCAGAAACAAGCAGGTCTCTAGCTGTATTTGCTGTAAGAGCTGCCACATTTTCATACGGAGACGATGCAGGTTAGAAATCATCTGCAGTAGGTCCATGCAAGCAGCAGATGCAGCCTGGGTAGGTACAGCATAAGGATACTGGAAATAAAGGCTGCATTGATGCCATCAAACACTTTGGTCCCTGTGCCAAAATGCCAGGGCTAGCTCATATCTGTGCTAGCACCATTTCAGGGCTACCAGAGAAACCGGGCACCAGGGGAAGCCTGCTGAGAGCTACCCCATCACCGTACCCTCCGCAGCAGCGCAGCCCCGCTGGCACGTCTGGCCCTGGGCCATCGGCCTCACACACGTCTTCTGGCAGCATCTGGCTGATCCATGTGGAAAACCCTCTCCAGCACCGGTGCTGAGCCCCTGCCTTCAGCTCCTGCCGCCCTGGAATGCTTGGGGATACCCACCACGTCTGTGCTGGGACCGGCAGCCCAGCACAGGGGGCTCAGAGCTCCTCTCCTGGCTCCTGCCACCTCTCTGCTCCCGAGGCGACCGGCGAGGCCAGTGCTGGCCCTTCTCCTTAACTCCCACCCGCTCTCATCCCCTCCCTCTCCCTGGGGGTGCACGCCATCGCACCCGTCCCCGCTCAGGGAGTGGTGAGGACATGATCAGGTCTGACGCAATTAAGCCCCCATCAGTCTTGGAGCGGGTCCAAAATCTTTAGGACGAGGAAGCTCTGATCTGTGCGCGAGTCTGTGAGTAATGCGCATTACACGTTCCGCAGATGCTTTGCACGAGCAGCTGGACAGCAAGGCTGCAGGAGAATCCAGGGCAGCCGGGAGGGAAGCCAGACCTGCTCCCAGGTTGTTGTTCCTGACCTCGCCGCAGTCAATCAGCTTTGCAAAAGGTACGTCCCCCGCAGCCCCGCAGGAGGATGAGTGCACGCTGCTTCGGGATCCCCTTTGGCTACCGCTCTGCTCGCCTCGCTGATGTGCGGACATAAGGGAAACGAATCCTGTCACCTCCGCCAGCGCTCACCCATCCCCAGCCCAGCTGGCAGGGGTCCCCTCCCTCCCCCCGCTTTGGAATCCCCACGTCCCATCGCTTTCTGCCCAGCCAGGAAAATTCCGTCCTCGGCAGTGATTGCTGAGCATGGGGAGGGGACCGGTGGCAGCTGCCATGTCCCAGCATCTGACTCAGGCTGTGCCGGAGAGGAACCCCACGGACGGCCTGGAGCCCCCTTCCTACCCTGCGCCCCCACCGTGCCTTGGCTCGTGTCCTGTGGCTCCTGAGCTTAGCAGGCATCGCAAATGTGAGACCTGGAACTGAAGGGGGAAATACTTTTTAATTACTGAGATTACTACTTATTTAATTACTGAGATTACTAATTATTGAGAAAAATCCCCTCAGAGTTATGGATTTTCAAAAGAAATTCTTTCTGGATTATCCTTTACTTCCAGAAACCCAAGTGTGAGACCTGGGGAAGAGATTTTCTTCCAGTGTTCACTTCCCAGGCTCTCTGCTTTTCCTTACAAACCCAGACGTAAATCCTTTCCCCACAGCTTTGGCCCTTGCGAGAGAGGCTTTAATCTGTGCTATGTAGGGGGCTGCACTTAAAAACTACCTGGAAATTCCCAGCTACTGACGAATACAAATAACCAGCTTTTAAATGTATCCTTCTGATCTCAGTTCCTTGAATTGTGCTGGCTTTTATTTTATTTCCACGGACTCTAAAAGTGCTGGATTCGAATGGTGAATACTTAAATGGGCTTGAGAGTACTGTTCAAAAGGAGATGCAACAAATAGCCGTAAGTGCTCTCTCTAAAAGGGAAATAACAATTACCAATATCTGAAGGAAAATAATATAGAAAAGTGATTCAAACTCTTTCCAATAGGTATAATATAAAAGAATCATAATGGTATAAAAATAAAGTGCTTACATTTAGCCAATTAGCTCAATAAAAATATTTCTATGATAAGATCCTACAGAGAGGTGCACAATCTGCCCAAAGTAATTTTGTTATGGTTAAAAATCACCCAGAGGATGGGAGCGAGGTGCCTACAGAGAGGGGTTGGTGGCACAGTGAAGCCCTGCAGCACCTGCAGTGCCACCAGCCACCCCCCATGGGGCAGGGACCCCCCCAGAGCTCTGCAGATCTGCCGGCCCCACACCTTGGGTGCCCTGGTATCTCCGAAACACAATGAGGTGCCTCCATGGGCACCTGGATCTGTCCCTTTGTATTTTAAAGGAGACTATTTAAAACTGCAGGAGAACCTGGCAACATCCTCCTTCTTCCAGTTCTGGGTCCTAGTGCAGGAAATGCTCTGAAAGACCTATTTTTGTTGGCTTTGGTGAAGAGAGGTTCCTCTGAGACACCTGCACGTGCTGATACCAAGCAACATCCTGCGTGAGCTTTCCTGGGGACCCTGCTCCGGAGGAGCCGGCAGCAGCGCTCCTTGCCCGAGGTGTGCAGAGGTCTCCATGCTGCCCACACCGAAGGAGAGCAGAGGGCTGCGAATGCACTGCTGCAAAGAGGGAAGAAGATTCAGAGGCTTCCGAATGCAAACCGCATCTTCTAGAAGCATGGATCAGTTATCACATTGCTGATGCTGATTAACCCAGTCACCTCAGGTCCTCTGGCAGACCCCCTGATTAGCAAAGTCCACATCATTTTCCTCTTCTCTTGCTGGGTTTTCTGACGTCCACAGCTGTGGCTTGACAATCTGGAGCTGGCCTGCCAAGCGCAGAGTAACATTTCAGATTTATAAATGTGGAGGGCTGCACACACCATGCAAGAATTTTCAGGGAGAAGGTGATTCATTGTTATAAATCACAGGTAGAAGACACGTAATCATTTGTTATTAAACGAACAGAGAATAAATCAAACACTGAATGTAACTCTGAGAAACGCTACAAAAATGATGGGGCAGGTAATGGGAAAAACAGGCAATCTGGCAGGCACGGGGGTCTGTGGACACACCGCCCTGGCTAGCTGGGCCCTGGTGTGACAGTAATAACGATGATGACTAGCTCTGTGTCGGCGTGGAGGGGAAAGTCTTCTATGCCTACACGCCATGACCTGTATTATTGATTCCAAAGATGCAGCTGATTGGGATCAGAGTGCAAGTACCAGGGAGCAGTCACTTACGGGAAGAAAAGGAGGAAGTTGTGCATCTTCTGTTACTGTATCAATCACAATTTACGGAAAGTGAAATTAATAACAACCCATACCTGGTGCTGGAACGGCTGTGTGAGGGCAAGGGCTGGATCCCCATCAGCAGCACCCCGCAGTCAGCTGCCTCTGGCATCCTGCGAGTGACTTCTTTCCTCCAGACGATGCCCCGGTTGAAGCATATACCTTGTTTATGCTGCACTACAGGCAGAGTGGTGGGAACGGTGTGTTCTCATGAAGGAGGAGGCACATGGACATCTGTTCTTACTGAAATGAAAGTACCTCTTACCTCTGCTCCTGGGAGGAGACAGAGCCACTCTGTGCAACCAGCGTGGACTGTGCCCATGGACCCCAAGTTCCAGTTGAGCATCACCGCTGTGCACAGCACTGACCCGCAGGGGTCATGGCTTCTTCTCTGCCCACAGAGAAATCCCGACTTCCTCCCCGCTTCAGCACACCCTGGCAGAGGACGAGCGTCTGGTCCCTCTTCCTACTGTACTGTGTCTCTCTGCTCTTGTACATAGGGACTAATCAACACTCCGTAGCTTTTCAGTAGACAGAGACAGGTTCACAAGCAGTGAATTTACACTAGAATTTACACTGAATTTTTGCATAAGACGAAGAAAATAATTAGGACTGCAGAGAAAAGTGCAGTCTGATTCTGATGTGCCATCCAGGTTGCACAGTTCCTCTCCCTTCCTGGCTTGCCAGAAACCCTGCTGATTTACCTTTTAACTTCATCCTATTGTTGAAACAATCCTTACTGTGAAGTTGAGACGCATGGCAAATGTCCATTTTGCTTGCAGCAATGACCGGGCTGACAGAGCTTCGTTCCCAGCCCAGTGTATGTCCTGTGCTGTACCTGGGCCTCCACATGCTTTATAATTTATTAGGGAATGTCATAGCTGCTGCCAGGAGAGTGATGAGCGCCTGTTATACTGGTCCACATCTGTGTTAAGCTGCTAGGCATAAACTGGAGTTGGATGTGTTCCTGTCCCGTAATAAGACATACTGCAGGATCTGTAATTTATCTGCATAAAGCTTTGATATATTATGCTACATCAAATCTAAAATCTCATTAATCAGTTACAAATCATTATGATTGAAGCTCATCAGTGGTCTAAAGATCGTTCCAAGCTGCTTGTTGGGTACAATTGAGGTAGAATAGAGTTTTAAGTGCCAAAGTCTCCATTTGCAGCATTCTGGTGCTGCTGACTTGTGCAGAGGCAGTCATTTGGACACCCAAGAGTCAACTGCAAAGACAGAAAGTGGAGAAGGCTGGAAAACTGCTGAGAAGGCAAAAAGGACAAAGTACAGAGCAGCTGCTTGTACCCACATCGCACAGAGGTTGAAGGGAGTTTTGCTGGATGGAGCTCAAAGGCTGTGTCCACCCTGTCCTTTTTGTCATTCCAGAGGTGCAAGACCAATTCACCCGAGCTGGGGCCTGAGCTGGGGGGTTAAGCCTGGGAGAAAAATCACTGTGAGATTAATCACTCTTTCTGTGTTGATGTTTTGCTGGTTTGATTTGTTTTGGTTTGTTTTTTCCCATTTGTGGATCTTCTGAGACCATTTAAAGGAAGGCAGCAGAATACAGATCTAACAAATGACATGTCGTCTTCAGGATAAGATTTCTGCCACCTTAATAGACCCTCAGAGCAAAGGAGTAAATGGAGGAAGATAAATCCAGAAGGTTATACAATGTCTTTAGAAATATTTTTTATTTCTCATATTTAGAATGTTTTCTCACAATGCTAGAAAGCTATTAAATACAAATGTGAGGTTCATAACTTGTATAAACTTCCAATAAAATGTTTTCCTTCCCGACTGATAATAAATGTTCATGTGCATGTGAAATGTATTTAAATTTAAATAGCATTTTCAATCCAACATGCAATACCAGAAACAACATTTTAACAAGTTACAGCATGAGAGTCTAAGCAAAAATCAGATGCAGAATAAAACAAACCAAAAAAAAGATAACACTGTAGTTCACTCTTCAGAAAAAAATGACTTATGTGAACTTTTGCAACATCTAAACTTTGGGGGAAAAACCAGTTTGGGCAGGGCATGAAAAGGAAAGGTCTTTGATGCCTATGTGGCCCATGTGGTATCCTGCTGTTCTGGCGAGAGGGAAGCGCTTCTTCCTGGGCTGTCGGAGGCAGCTGAGCTCCTGGCGGCAGGGTTGGAGCTCTGGCGGGGGAGGCAGTGCTTCTTCTGGCTCAGCACCTCCCGGCTGGTCAGGCACCGCGGGGTCTCGGGGCGCAGGGGCCCTCGGGTGCCCTGATCGCCCTCCTGCTGCAGCGTGGGGTCCGCGTCCCCTCTGCCGCAGGAGAGGTAGGGCTGGGAAGGACAGCTACCCTGGCTGGACTCAATGATCTCAAAGGTCTTTCCCGACCTAAAAAATTCCATGATTCTATGGTTTTATGATTCTGTGATTCTATGATTCTATACCACTATAAAGTGCCTGGGCATAAACTGCAGGCTGGCTCCATGGGCATGGACATCCCTTCCCCTGCGAAGGAGGCGCTGGGTGTCCCTCACCAACCATGGCTCGGGTCCTGTCACCCGCTGGGAAAGTGGCAGGTCAGGCTGCCCGACAGCACTAATTGTATTTACTCAGCCTGAAAGAGCGTGGCACTTGGTGCAGTGATGCACCGCTTTTTGCCACTGTCTCCTCATCCCTGTAATAGCTTTTCTGTACTTATGTCCGGAACCTCTTTCTCTTGGCGACAGAACCATAAATACTTTTTAGTTTTGCACATACCAATCCTATGGCTTGCCTTCTGACGCGCTATTTAAAATATTGACTTAGTTACTGGGTTAGAACCCCAGTCACAGTTGTACAACTCCACTGTAATTCTCTTCTCCTCCTTTTTTCATCTGTCTTTCTATAGTGGTGTTCAATTTTCAGTTGCAAAGGTTACGAGTGCAACCACAGTATGGGTGTCATACAAAATAAAGCAATAATAGCACTTTCTACTCTGCACCGTATCGTTTCTCATAGCACATTTATCACTGCAGCGCCAGAGTGCTTTCCAGAAATGCATCAAGCCATGCAACGGGTACGCTGACGTGGCACTAGGACTTTCACTGCTCCTCCGAGACCGACGGGCGCAGAGGAGGGGAAGGAAAGCAACAGTAAGATCCAATATAGCTTTACATTAATTCTGACAACATTAAGAGTGATGCTACCTCTTCTCATTTATGAGATGGTGGGAGCATTTCCAGTCACTGGGACTGAGGCCACATCTGGCTATGTGCTGTAAAAGGTATTATTATTTGTGGTCATGTTAGAAAAATGTTCTTCTGCTTATTTTACCAGAACTGTGCTCATAAGTCATGAGTGTACGTGTTATTATCTACCCACCAGCTGCTGTCCTCACTCGTCCCTCAGGCAAAATTCAATCACAGCTTCTCATGAATAAAGGATTTGGGGTCTGCTCTGTGCCAGTGTAGTTGCAGGATCCCATTAGTCAGGATGGTGGTGCTGATGTGCTCCACTCCCGCAGACTGACTGGCCAGCTAAACAGCATTCATGTCCTCTCACTGTCAGGAAAGCAGCACAGAGCAGCTTGACATTAGCAGTAAGATGCTAGCAATGATCTTCCACTGGCCACCAACCCACAACTAACTTTAATAAATTATATAAAAATTATGCTTTGACCTCCAAATTGAGGATTCAGAATATTTGGCAATATTGTCTGAATTCAGACTCAAAGTTTTCTTCCTCCTGTAAGAAATTTATTTAACTTTCCTTTTAATAAAAGCACAGTGCCAGATTCAGAAGGGCTAAGGCATCTCTGAAAAATTAGTGTATCTCCAGAAGCCTCATATCCACGTGTCATGTCTTCTCGCTGCTTGACTCAGAATGAAAACATCCATCTCCAGGGAATGATGCTGAACCTGCAGGTCAGGAGGTATTCCGTTATGAACTTGTCTCAAGACTTGCTGCTAAATTCACTCCACCTCACACGGAATGAAGAAACACTCGCTGGGCCACAGAGCTCATGAGATCTTGGGATCAAGCCTGCCCTGTCCCAAAGAGCCTCTGTGGTCGCGGCTGTGGCACCTGGCTTGTGTGTGCAGCTGGGCACTGACAGCTGTGATCTGAAGGAGCTGGAGGCCATGGGATGCTCTGATACTTCCATTCTCGAAGTCAGAGAAAGAAACTTTATTGTGAACATGCACTGGAGATGCAAAACATTAGAGCTATTACAGTGCATCAAAAAGAAGGTCCATCTGTCCAAGGCCCCTGTTTCCAGGAGTCCGTATGTACAGTGAACTTTGACTTACAGCTTGCTCCCTGTGACCAAGAGCTTCCTTGGCCAGATGGTCCTCAAGACATTCACGAGTTTCTAATCTATATCAAGTCCCATCTCCTTTTTTAATGACTGCATCACTTCAACAAGTTACTTTGTGTAAAGGAAACAGAGGAATCAGAAGTAGAGAGATTTATTAGGTCATGCAATACATCTCCCTGCCGGCGCAAAATCTGTTCCCTGGAGTCCATTTCCTAGAAACTTTTAAAATAGACTCAGATTAAATGAATTTTTAGACATATGCTCACTGAATAGTTGCTCAGAGCTCAACACGTGAATCGCAGCTGTATTCTAAAAGTCAAATAGGAATAATCTTAATGCAAAAGTCCATATTTCTTCCTAGTTACTTGGCAAATCTTTTCTGGATTTAAGCAATTTCCAAGTAGCTTTGAGACCAAAAATGCAATGTAATTCCTAAATCTGCACTGAGTGAATCAGGAGCCATTAAAGGTGTGGTAGAGTCTTATTTCATTGTGCAGCAATGTTAAACTGTATCTCATGTTCTCATTTTTCTTCTGAAATACAATTTCAATATGGATTACTTGTAAAATAGAATGCATATGTAATTTTAAACATGCTTGGAGAAGTTGCGTTCACACTGGAATGGAGCAGAGTATTCACGATTCAGTGGGAACACAAAGCTGGCGTAAACACTCAATTTAACTCCTATTCAAGTTTACCATATTCTCACACAATACACCACTTTCCCTGAAATTGTAAAGAACTGATAGCGCAATTTTCTTCCTGGAACACTCATCATGCAAGATGAATAGAAAATGTAATAATGCTTTGAACCTCATTTACTTTTACCCACCTGTTTTGACTAGAAAGATTTTTATCATAAAAATCAGGTAAACTGCAGAAGCTAAAACAATAAGTGCCTGGATCAAGTATGATGCTCTTTGTTAACACTCCAGCATTAATTTGTGAATCATAAGATTTTTACGTCTGATAAGTGTCTACATATCAAGATTATTAGTCTCTTAATAGGCAAATTGAATAGGTAGCGAAGCAGCCAACAAGGGCTTTTTCTCTTTTTCTTTCTTTCAAAAGTGGCAAATGACAGAATGACTAGACTATAATATAAATTAATAGCAATTGCAAAATTTTAAATTCTGATTGTCTAGAAATTGGATTAAAATGTTTAAAAAAAACATGTCAAGCAACCATCAGCGGAAAAACCCGTGTAACCTGTGATGTATGTCGTGTCTGTAGAGCAGACGCAAAACAGAGAGAAGGCTGTGCCGCATGCCAGCATGCTCAGCAAACAGCCCTTCCCGCGTCCCACCCCGACGTTTGGCATCAGTGTCACAAGCTGCATCTCTAGGCTGGGGTTACTTGTTTGGTAGGCAATCTTCATTGTGGTCCTTATTTAACAGATGCTTATGAGGCTTTGCGCCCAGCCGAGACTGGAGTACCCCAGAGCGGGCCCGGGGCTCCATAGCACCGGTTGCTGTGAACAGGAGAGGCCAGCAACGACCTTCCTCTGACTCAGTAACATGCTTGCTCTGCAGCAAACCACTCAGTGCGAGAGTCCTTCCTTCGAGTTTGAAGAACGCTTATGTCCTTGGGCATTTTTGCTTATTTAACTCTTTGGGAATGTTGTGCCACTAAGTTGTAATGCTCAGAACGCATCTTCTGCCTTCCTCTCCTGTGAGCTCTTCTCTGGATCAGCCGTAGTTCAAGCATCAAACAGGACGGGGCATAATTCGCTGGAGATTTCAATGAGGATGCCTATTAGGTGATTTTACTTTGTATGTATGTTTGTATTTATGTATGTCTTGGTAATAACAGTTCATCATCAGCCATTATTGTGTTCCCGATAGTAAACTTCTGAACATTTTACAAAGTGATCTGAAGTTGGGTTCATTTGTGCCCGTTTCTTTTCTGGCACAAGAAAATGCACTTGCAAATGTGCGTTGGGTACAGCACGATGTCTGTTTGTTTGTGTACAAGCTACAGACAAGGCTGCTGGTGCTGCATCTCCCTACATCCGTACGAGCCGACAGGCATTTGGAACACCTGCAGGCTCTCCCAGTGCCGCACGGGTTTTCAAGTACTAGAATTGTAGCATGTCCCAGGTTGGAAGGGACCCATAAGGGTCATCGAGTCCAGCTCTCTGCTTCTCGCAGGACAAATTACTTATCGATGGCATTAGTAATTCCAATGTCTTTTTAATTACTTCTCTTGTTCTCACTGATTTTTCTCTTGTTCAGAATTTTGTTTTTCTCTGTAATTATTTTTCCATCATTATGTCTGGAAGAAAACATCTGCTGCTCTTTAAAACACATCCTTTGCCCTAGGACTATGTTGCACCTTGTACTTCCCTGTGCCCCTCGAGTTTTCTTTACCTACAATATCTGTTTGGTTCCTTTAAAGCTTAAAACACTCAACATCTTCCTTTTCAGGAGTCTTTCTCTTGTTCTTGTCACTTTTTTTCCAACATAATCACTTCTTAGAGTAATTCGTGGGAACGTTAGTTCTGCCATTAGCATTACCTATTCTTTCAGCTTCCACATAAAGCGTTGCCTTTTTTTTTTCCCCAAATATTGTCAGCACTGTATTGCTAGAACTGGAGCGCACTCACCATAGTAAATTAAACACCAAAACTCCTTCTCTTGTTCCTTTCTTGGTAGCCAGCAGGGTGACTCCTGGGGGTGTCCAGGGGCCGTGGATTGTGCACCTCTGCAGATAGGTTATTTTAGCCCCTGGGCAGGGTGTGCATGGTCTGGGGTCACAGGGACAGCTCGGAGACACACTGCTTGACGGTACTGGGAAAAAGAGTCTTTATTTACCTCCAGGGCAGGGACAGATGAGCAGTGACAGCAGAGGCTGATCCACAAGGGCACTAAGACGGGCACAATCAGAAGCTGAAAATAAAATCATTGCAAATCTTCCCTTTTCTGTTTGCCATTCACAGCTGTTAATTTAATGGATGAATCCTTGCAGATGATGAATCCACCTGCCCTGAGGCTGCAGCCCACACACCACATGTGCAGGCTCCAGCAGCTGCTCTGAGGCTCATGGAGACCCTGGAGAACCTCACTGGGCTGTGACACATCAGGGACGAAGGTTGTTACTCTGGGATGGGAGCCGACCATGGCTCAGCGATGGCAGGCAGATGCACCTTCTGCTGGCTTCTGGCGAGGGGCTCCAGAGCCCCACAGGCCAAACCCTTCTTCTTGGAGTGTGCCATGAGCAAGCAAGCAGGGTGAAGGCTTGTTGTGTTTCTGAGAGACAGCTTCGGCCCAGCCTCCCGATACAAATTTTCTATCCTTTTCCAGCTTCTTATTTTCACTTGGTGACTAATAAAGGATTGAATGTACATACCACTTCATCACCTGTAACACTGAGAAAAATGGAAGGATTATCTCCTGAAGCACAACGGTTAGGAATCTTTGAGGTCACTTAGTTCAGTTCACTCTGTCAGATAGTCTATTCCAAGAAATAATCAGATTTCATACACAAATGAGTTTCCAGTGAAAAACTTTTCCGGAAACCCAGAAACCCAGCTATCAGAACCTCTGATAGTTGCAAACCTTCATGTATAGCCATCAAATGTGTTCACAGTTAGTTTACGCTAGCTCTTCTAGTGCCAAAATTAGCCTCAACAACTGCGTTTCTACCACATGAAATTGTCAAGCAACTTTTAGTACATTTAGATTATTTATTTAAAAAAAAAAAACCAAACACCCAAGAATATTAGTGTAGAAGCGGAGTTTCCAGTTTTAAACTCTTTGGTTTTCTCTCCTGTTCAAACTGTCTTCAGACTCCCGCACTATCCAGAGGAGCACCTTCGGCACCGACTCCTGGTCACCCATTTCTGTCTGCACAGGGGCACCGCTGACCCCGGCCGGGCTGGGGTGAGTGGGGGTAAGGTGGCCGCTGACTGCGTGGGCTGGGACTGGCCTGTCCAACAGCTTCTCACTGGGAGAGAGCCTCCTTCACGGCACTGAGGCAATGCCCACCTGTCAAGTCCTCCAGTGGCTTTCAATTCACAACCTTTCTATTCTGATGTGAGCAACTGCACTCTGTAATGAAACTCTTGCAGATAAAGCTAATATGGTGTACAAGGGGTTTGGGGTTGGATGGGTTTTAAAGTATGTATTTAAATCCATATGCCACATTCACACTACTGCTCTTCTGACACGCTGGTTGCTGGCAGAAGCTGAGGCCAGCACCACCCCGGCACCCCATCCCGCGTGGCTTCAGAGGTGCTGAGCTGGCAGGTGAGCTCTTGGGGCTACCGAAGTTACAGAAAAACTTCCCCTGGGCATCCTCCCCGGGCTGTGATGTGGTACAATGGTTACGGAGGAGGTTTGGGAACACAAGACACCAAGTAGCAACTCATGAAGAATGGTGCCTTTGTGTAAATCAATAATATAAATAAAAACTTGCAGAACGATCCAGAACTTTTGTTTCTCCTTTAAAACACACCCTTTTGTTAGCAATCTAATTATTTAATCTGTAATTCTCCAAGGGGTGGAAGCAGTAAGCCAATAAAACCGTCTGAAGTCCGTGCTGCATCTCTTCAGCACACGAAGCACAGTATCTGTGACGCAGCACAAGCACAACTGGCGCATTGGACCAATATCCTGCTGGAGGAACCAACTGCCACCTTTTAACAACCCCTACTCACAAGTGAATTAGGCTTTTCCATTTGTTTGTTCACTTTTTGTATTATCTATTATTCAGTGGTTAACAGATCAGCAAGTTTGGGAGGATGTCCTTTATTTCTGTTAATTTTGCTTACACACACTGGGCAGTTGAGTCTGGCAGTAAACATATACCAGCCTTACATTTCATTCCTGCATGGATGTTGTAAATGTCTCCCTAGATCCTCTGTACAATTTGTTACCAACTGCATCCGTACCAGCTGGTAGAAGCAGCGCCAATGTGGGGACAGCTCTTCTGTTACAGAGCAAAACCATTTATTTCCTTGCAATTCCAGCAGATGCAACTGCATTTTATAGGAACCCCGTGAGTAAGTTAATTGGGCTTTCCCAGGCCTCCTAAAGGAACGCTACTGCCCACACAGCTACACTCCGTAATGCTCGGTACCAGGACAAACATACTGCAGAGCACGGCTGGCTCCTAACCTGCGTCTAAAGAAAAGCAAGTGCTCTTCAGTACCCTTGCTCTGCACCGATTCATCCCCACCAGCACGGGAAAAAAGAGTCAGAGAGAAAACTGCTCATCTGCCCCCCACTGCTCTCGCGCAGACCGATGCAATGCCGCAGGGAAGGTCAGACCCGTGGCTTTCCAGCAGCAGTTCGCTCAGTCTTCCTGAGCATCCCAGAAATGCATCATCCTGTTTTGGTACGGCTTTTGGGTGGAACGTCTGTTGAATGGTGAAGTAACAGCCGTGCCCTGCTGATCATCTCGCTTTTTGTAACGTGGGAGCTCACACCTCCTCTCACCGGGACGCTTTTAGGACTGCACAATTCCTCGTTACTTCCTATCAGAATTACTCCCGAAGCCCTCTCAAAACTGCAAAGGGGGAATGTCCTTGATATTTAAAAAGGGAAAAGGGTGTTAAAAGTGGGAATCAGTTGCTTATAGGGTAGCAAGCTTGTTCCCTGTAAGTATATGGGAACTTGGGTGTGAAGGGGGCACGTACCTTGGGTCAAAGGAACTGCATCCCAGCAGACAGCTGGTAGGCACAGCCTGGTGCCAGATAAAAACTCCCTGTAATTTTGGAAAGACTCTAAATTCTAGACCAAAACCAAAGGACTCTGAGTCTGAATTTCTTCATTGTAAGCCCTCTGATAAATACAGCTGTCATCCCCTGAACATAATTGAGCAAAACAGGGAATAGGGACCACACCACTCTTGTAGCTATGGGACAAAACAAGAGCGAAGAGCAGAAAATGAGCAAAGAGAATATGAGGATTGGGATCTGCTTGCTTTATGGACCTGAACAAAGAGCTGTCAGGACCTCGAGCACGCTGGGTTTGGCCGCCCGTGCTCGAGGCACGGTGCAGCTGCAACCTGCGATCACGCTGCTGGGAACGAGCTGGGTGAGAAAGAGCTTGAAATCAGCCCAGCTCTCCCCTAACGTTGATTTGCTTTGCCGTGTTCCCTTCACCCTTCCACACAGTTGTCTGCCTGGCCCCAGGTTTATACCGCAGCGTGCAGGGAAAGCTTTTGCTGCAATCATTGCCAGCAGTAGTCTGGCAAACGGGGGGAAAAAGGATGGTGAAAAGCTGAAGATGATACAACTTGTTGGTAAGACTCAGTCTAGGCACTGAGGTCGGCGCTCTCGTTAAGGCTGCCTCATGCTTGCTGCTAACAACACCTCTTCAGCTGATTAAAAACCAACAAACTCTTCTTCTGCCCTGCAACTCTCACTGCTTCTGTTTGCCCCCAGTTGACTCCTTGTCCTGCACATTTTAATAGTTTTAGTTCTTCAGAATTTCAGAGTTTGGTTTAACATTTTAGAGTTCTGGAGTCAGAGGCATATTTCTGCCCCTGAAATAGGGTTATATGGAGACAATAGAGGATGACTAATTGTTAAAACTGAAATCGATTAAAAGTCTGATATACATAGACTTTGGATGAGACCCACAGAGACAGTATAAAGGAGAGGGGATTAGCAGAGAACTACAGGTCTGCATTTCCTAATTTCTCAGTGCCAGACGTGGTGACCACTGATGTTTTTTTGCTGTAGATTAATTTTATTCTTCTCCACCTTCTCCACTGCCATGTGGAGAGCTGTTTACACAAGTAGATGCTTTTGAGCTCCCAGCCTCTCTTCCACAGCTAGTGATGGCACATCCTTTCCATAGGCTGTAATCCTGTGAAAAATAGGTTTCTTAATTATCTCAGTTTCAATTATTTCATTACCTTATTTTTCCATATACACATAAAGACAACAAGGATGATATTCCTAACTGGTAAACTAGCTTAAAAGCTTTTCTCCACCTTTAGACTGCCAGGCACTGGATAAGAAATAGTCTATTGTAATTGTCAAATGTCTCAGTTTTAACCAAAGACGGAGCTGGTCACACACATAATCTTGTTTGCATTTAAGGCCCATCCACATCGGTTCCTTTACGGGGGAAAGGGCAGCATGGGAGTCGCATACTCATTCTGAAATCAGTCACGGAGTTAAGAAATAACTATGAACTGAGAGTGGTTTTATTTAAGAAAACAAAACAAAAAATGAGTTAAAGAAAATAAACATCCGGACCCCATGAGCATGGCACAGAACGCTGAGCTGCTGCCCTGCCCTGCAGGACACGGCGCAGCAGCCAGCAGGAGTTTCCCGGTGCTTCCCCATCCATGGGAAAGGCTCCGTAGCAGAGGCTGCCATCTGCCATCACGGTCATTTGCTTGGAGCACCCTATCCAAGGGATGCTAAATCAGGTTCTCACCACTGGCAATAACTCGATCCCTGAGTTACAAACCCGTACCGGGGGAGAAGGGGTGGGAGGCTGGTGCTGAACAGCGTGGGAAGGGCTGCGAGCCCTGGCATGACGTGATCACTTAATTACACATTTTTCTGGCAAAGGAAAACATAATGTATTGTGGAAATACCCCCAACTTATACAACCCCTTGACATTGTGATAACCATTTTTCCACCTTTGAAGTACTCGCAGCCCTTTTATCTGCATCATCAGAAGCAAACAGAGCATTAAACCAGAGAGACGTTTGTTCCCTGATACCTCACAGTGGGGGTAACTGGTGGGAAACCTCTCAGGGCAAACACAGGCTCTCAAATACGTTGTCAGTCCTTATTCTTTATTCTCACACGAGTTACAGCGTGCTTTGGACTCCCTGGTCTGTTGTATATACAACTGAATAAAATCAGTCTAAAATCATGGAAACCTGAGAGAGTATCTAAGCTGCAGAAGAAAGCAGAGGAGTCAGGATAAGCGATATGCTGAAGGCCACCGCGAATCTTGCACTGCCATCAGGGGATATTACACTGCTGGTTTTGAGTCTGTTCTACTCAGGCCTGTTTTGCTAAAAATCTCTTTGTAAAAGCTCTTCTGCTGCAGCAGAACTACCGGAATGGATCTTGTTCACCACAGCAGAAGGTCTGTGCAATTAAAGATGGTAGGAGAGCACAGACCCATTGCAAATGCCAGACGGGCACTTTGCTGTGCCTCTCTTTTCCCAGTGAACAGATCCTTATACTATGCAAAAAAAAAGATGTGCCTCTGGTGCATTGTTTTTGCTGCTTCATCATTTATTTTCTATGCTACAACAGAAGCACTTCTCCCTTCCTAAACAACAGCTGTTGCAGTAAGGATTGCTCATGTATAAGATACTATAACATGGTGCTTACCACTCACTTCTTGCCTACCTGTCACCTGACACAAATTTATCCTCTTTCTGTCTTTGTCATATATAGGAAATCTGTAGCTCTAATTTTTTCTCATATGCTTGTTTTTCTCAGCTGTGACAGTTCTTCATCTGTTTTTGTGGGGTTTTTTTACATGAACTTCATAAGCTACTAAATTGGCACATTCCTGTATTGTGATTTAATTCTCTATGTCAAGGCTGTCACCTTTATAAATATTTCTCATAAGTTTTATGGATCAGTGTGTCAGCAGATTACTAGGAAGAAGAAGAGGAGTAAATTGTGTCTTAGGATAAATTGTTGAATAGTACCGTAACCATTAGGGGTATAACCGTTATGACCATATACTTGCATCGCAGTACCATCTGGAGGTTGTCCAGGGGATGGTGCATTACGTTAAGTGCTGTATGAACACCAACCTCGGTGGGTTATTTTAAAATGAGATGGAGTAAATAAAGTGGGAGGCTGGGACTGGGGAAAGGTTAAAGAAATACTGGGGGAGGAAGGAAGATGCAACAGAAAAAGCACATCCTAAAGGGCACAAGGCAGAGTTAAGGCAAACTTGTCATATGAACCACTAGATGTTTTAAGCAGAGAAAGAGTGGGAGACAGCGGTGGAGGAGAGGAGAAGCCAGAGGAGGACGGCAGGAAAGCAAAGGCATGGGATGGAGCGAGAGGCAGTTGACCAGCTGGGGAGTGTACAGACCCTCGTAAGAAGTCTCACTGGAAAGCAGCAGCCCCAGTTATGTGGGCTGCCAAGCATGCTCCTGCTGGTGCTGCCCCAGGTGATGGGTTTGGAGAGGGAGAAGTTCCCGCCAGGAAAGGGAAATGTTGTGGAGGGACCCAGAAGCAGCGCGGTGGGGACCCTGCCCCGGGGCGCCAGGATGGAGAGGTGTCCCGGGGAGGGCATGGCCCCCAGGAGCCGCGGGGTGTTCATGAGGACATGCACGAGGTGCACGAGGAGGGCTTTCAGCCACCTCTCTGAAGCTGCAGCAGGCTCCGCTGCATACCAGAAAATAAATAAACCAACAAACCCATAGTGAAATGGAAGTGGAGGAGCGGTGTATCCCAACACACCGACGTCCACACCGGAGACTGTTCTTTGCTGCATGGCAGCTTTCATTGAGCACCAGTGATTCTGCTTGTTCTGATAATATCTCTAAAAGTGAAAATGTTCTTGGAAATGGTAAATAAAACTTCATTATCGTGACAGATAATGCGTTAAAGTGTAACAACATTTTTTTTATTAGATTCATAGATGGTAAAATGAGGGTCATCTATCCAAATCTGCTTTGATAGATACCGGGCCCTACGCCGTCTCCGTTTTAGCATTCCGGTGCGGCGATGATGAAAGCTGATTGAGATTTGGATGAGCTGAGCGTGTTTCGGTTTTTATGAAGCCCTACCAGCTGAGTTTGCATTGACTGCACACAGAGCAGCACGCAGACTCTAAATGCACAGCAGACCCAGGAGACGGATAAATGGATGGATAGATCCTTACCTGATAGACCTCATCAGGGAGCAATGCTGATGGGCAAAGAACACCAATTGAGAAGGCAACTGAATGGAAAAAAATGAGATTTCAAAATCACCAATAGGACAGTTACCTACTTGCAAGAAGGGTCTTTTCGATACGATGAGGAAAATACCCTTCTCCTGGGCACAAGGGCAGAGACGGAGGTCCCAGGGGAGCAGGGTCAGGGCCAGCAATGCCCCTTGCTGCCTTCAGCCCCCGACGCCTCTTTCCTGTTGCATATTTTAGGTGTGTAAATGTTAGCCTACAGAGCCACATCCCCCTGTTGCGGTTCAATGCGTTATAAACCTTCCTTCATGCAGAAGAGCAACCTGAAGAGAAGTGGGGAGTCTCCGGCCTGGGAGCTGGGATGTGCTGGCACCCCGCACGCTGCTGAGGGACACGCAGCACTTGCGTGCCCCACTCCTTTGCCGCTGCTCCTGACTCCAAATGAAAGGCAAAGGACGCTGATCCAAGTGCCTTCTTACTAAAACATTGCAAAAACCTGCTATGTGAAACGGCATTTGGTATTTCTTTTATATCTTAGGTGTTTACTGCTCATGGAAGTCAGTTAAGTATGTGGATATTCCTAATTGTGGCTGAGGATAATACCAAGAACAATTGAAATAAAATTACTGTAAATTTAAATCAAAAACTTCTCTAAGTTTGAAATGATTAAAAGGCCACATGTAAATATCATCATGTTTTGATTCATTTTCCCATGAAATTTTAGTTAAATTATTTTCTCTAGCAGGAGATGTTAATAACACCAGGAAATTGAACATCAAGGTTTAACTCAGAGGCAATAAATCAACATATAAAAAAGGTTAAGGGTTGCACATTATGAAAACATTTCCAAAGATAATTACAAGTTAGAGGCATGTGTTGATTGAGTGGGAAATCTTATCATACAGACAAGGCTGGATTCACAATGAAGATAATCAGGTAAAGCACTACTCAGTGATTTTAAAAAGAAAAAGTCTGTTGAATACCCAAAATAATTACCACAGCGTGTCTGCAGAGTGGCACAATATACCCAGAGTTAACCAACAAATCTTCCTCCAAATCCAGCCTATGTGCAAAAGCAGCCCATGACGGGAACGCACCAAGCTGTCACTCACCACCACCTTCTGCTCCAGGACGCTCCGTGCCAAGAGCTGCAGCTCTCGGGCTGAAATTGGAGAATGATGTGTGGTGTTTCACATAAATCTGGCTGTACCAGCCCGGGCTCTGGCTCCATATGCCCATTTGCAATGAAATCACTCAGCCAAGGACATGCCTGGGAGGACAGAGCTCAACCCTTGAAGTTTTGGAATATTTTTTTCCGGTGGGAAGAATCTGTTTGATTGCAGCTATAAACCTGCTGTTTATGGCTGCATATTGCCAGTGTTAAACATGAAAGAACAAGAGATAAGGAAATGTGACAGCAGAGTGAATCATTTGAAGAAAACCCAGCACCTTTCTCTCCTGATTTCAAGGCTGCATTGCAGAGAGATTAAATCGGCGCTGGAGAACCCAGACCTTCTAACGATGCCCGCAGAATGGGATGCACGCTAATCCAGTACAGCCTACCCCCTACCAGCAGCATTTGCAACAGCCTGAAGCAGGTATAATTTGGTTATCACTTAGTCTAAAGCAGTTGGCCAAATTCAAACACAGTTGTTACCAGCAGGTACACTTTAATTTTGCAATGTGCAAACTGCTTTAATGACTTTCCCCTTCTCTCTGTTTTGTCCAACTTCCAGGAACAAGAATTTCCGCTGCCTGGATAGCTTTGCCTTGCCAGGTACTCAGGTTTCAGTCTGGAGAGAGAAAATAGAAAACTTTTGTGTCCAACACAAAAGACACTGTCAAGATAATTACACCTTTACAGAATTTAAACGTTCTCTCTGAGCGCTCCAGACCTGTGCCAGGCTGCCAAAGGGGCTGATGGAGACCAGGACCACGCACCGCACAGGACCGGGTCCCGGTGCCCTGGGGACTTAGGAACTAACATGGGAAAAGGGTCAATGTGAGGAGCGGGAGCAAAGCAGCACCGCGCTCTGCAGCTCGGTGGGGAGGAAGGAGTCCTGCCATCTGCTCTCCAGCCCCAGGGCTGCTCCATGAAAGACACTGAGGTGCTGGAGCGTGTCCAGAGAAGGGCAACGGAGCTGGTGAGGGCTCTGGAGAACAAGCCTTGTGAGGGGCGGCTGAGGGAGCTGGGGGTGTTCAGCCTGGAGAAAAGGGGGCTGAGGGGAGACCTTCTCGCTCTCTGCAACTGCCTGAAAGGAGGGGGTAGCCGGGGGGGGGTCGGTCTCTTCTCCCAAGGAACGGGCGACAGGGCAAGAGGAAACGGCCTCTAATTGTGCCAGGGGAGGTTTAGGATGGATATTAGGAAAAAATTCTTCACCAAAAGGGCTGTCAAGCATCGGAACAGGCTGCCCAGGGCAGTGGTGGAGTCGCCATCCCCGGAGGTATTTAGAAGCTGGGCAGACGTGGTGCTGAGGGACATGGGGTAGTGGTGGCCTTGGCAGTGCTGGGTTAACAGTTGGACTTGATGTTAAAGGAGAGATGCTGCAACCTGGGTCAGGGATGCATGGGGAGGGGACGGGGAGGTGGTCCATGGACAGGCTGAACTGCTTCCAAGGCATCTGCAGCCAAGCTCTGGGTAAAGCAAGGGCTTTTCCTTCCTCGCTGTGATATGTACCAACTTATTTTTGTTTCTTGTTTTTTAAGTCTGCTCCTTATACTGCTCTTTAATCCTGTTAAATCTTGTTTAATTCTTCTCTGTATTAACTGCTGTTGTCACGATTCTGAAATGATTAAGAACAAAAGTGATCTTTTGGGTTATTTTCCTAAACTTCACATGGTAATAAAGTCATTATGAAAGAAAACTTTCAGGAAGTAATGTTTAGCCACATTTAAAAGACAACTAAGTGCTGGCAAACCATTCCAGTCATCTCATTAAGTCTGAATAAATATGAGAATTTAATATTAATTTCATTTTCATATATCCAAATTAGAAGGCAGCAGAGAAGAAAACAACATAATCTGATTAAACAAATTAGAATCACGCTGCTAAAATTGCCCTTCAGTATTTATTTATTTTTAACTGCAGTAGCTTAAAAAAAAATCTGAAAAACAAACTCCCCCAAATGTTACCTAACATCTAATTACCAGCCGCTCCTCCCCGGGAGCACCCAGCTGTCAGGGCACTGAGAGGCTGGAAAGCAGATATTCCAGCCTGGGTTTCCAATCTGCAGGTGAGTTTTGGCTTTTATCCTGCCCCAGGCTGAGGCTGAGGCAGTGGGATAGGCTGATGCCTGCTCTCCCCGACACACTGTCCTGCTGGGAAACGGCTGTTGCGCCACGCCAGGACATCCAGTGCAGAGCTGCCTTGCTGTGAGATGTCACAGCGTCCCTTTGCATCTGGAAGGACCGTGCCTGGTCACCCAGGCAGCGCACACTTCAAGCCACCGTCTGTAGTCCTTTAGACCTAACGACGACATTTCCTCCATGGCCGTCCTCCACACCTCTGGAAGGTGCCTGGACCCCAGGCTGCAGGCAGTTGGACAGCAGAATAGGAGCTGCTCCCACGGGCTTGACGTCAGAAGCTTGTTAGGGAGCTTGTTACTAGCAGGCACTTCTGCTGTTAGCCACCTCTGAAGCCTGCCCGCCTGGACACGGCGAGGCTGAACCAGCAGTCACTTCCTTGCACATACCTCTGTGCAAACCCTGTGTCAGGGCACCTAATTAACTGCTGCAAGGAACAGGCTTTCACAGTGAAAACAGGACAATATCCCAGTTTGCTAGGTACGGCTCATTCGTTTGTTGGTCTCTTCAACAAAAAGAATGCAGGTCCCTGTGAAGTCAATGCCCACAGAGCAGTCCCCTGACCCTGTGGCAGTTTCACAGCTGCAAGGCCACCCAAGTACCCAGGAGTGGGTCCACCCCAGGATGGGTCCTTGCAGAGGCTGTCTGTGGGACCGAGAATGTCCTCAGCCTTGAGCCCCTGGCCCAGGTTGCCCAGAGAAGCTGTGGCTGCCCCATCCCTGGAGGGGTTCAAGGCCAGGCTGGACGGGGCTTGGAGCAACCTGGGCTGGTGGGAGGTGTCCCTGCCCAGGGCAGGGGGTGGAACGAGATGGTCTTCAAGGTCCCTTCCAACCCAAACCTTTCTATGATTCTGTGACAAATCTGAGTTCACCATCTTTTGACCCAGAAACATTTCCAGCACAAGGCAGGCTGAAAGGAGCCCAGGATCCCACCAGCCCCAGTCCCGAGGAAGACCTCCCTCCTGCCAGCCCGCACCCAGGCTCTGGGCAAAACCACCAGCTCCCAGAGAAAGCTACAGAGAGCCAAAGACACCGGTGTCTCGGGTGTCTGAGCTAATTAAGCTGCAGGCATCACTGCAGCGAGCAGGGCCATGACGACGTGCCTCTGCCCTGGGACAGCTGTGTGACCCGCTGGAGGCTGCACAGACGTGCTGTGCAAGGCAGCACGGCACGGACGGCACCTGGGGGCTGCATCGAGGGGGTGCCATCAACACCTGACCAACATGCAGTCCTCGGCTTCAGGACGGGTTAGTCTTTGCTGAGAACGGAGCTGAGCAGAGAGAGCACCATGGAAAGGGGAGTACTGTGTTAAAGTCACAAAAATTTTATCAATGTAAAAATTTTACAATATTTTATTATTGACATTATTATATTTTATAACAAAATACATTAAATTATCTGAAATATATTTACTATACTCAAATCATTGCATCATATACTAAATGCATTTAAAAATATCCATCTGGCAGTCATTTTAAGTGCAAAATCCCTATGCAACATAAGCTTTATTGGAGAAGCTTGATGTTGGACTAGTTTTCTTCAGTGTTTTACCAATGACATGGAAGAAAGCAAAATTGTTTCTGGCAAAAGGACAAGGGCAAGTCAGCCAGATGAAACAAGGGAGAGAGCTTGGTAGTCACAGCTTGCTTGGACATCACTTACTGCTCCCAGTGTGACATACGGCTTCCCCTGTTGTTAGAATAATAAACAGAAGAGAAGAGTAGAGGGGAATTTTATTATCATAAGCAGTATTAATAAGGTGTAATTCTGATATTAAACTGTGAAAAAAGTCAACAAACAAGAAGAATTTCAGAAAAGGGCTGCCATGACTGTAGGTTTGGAAAACCTGCCTTTCAAGGACAGTAGTTTTCTTGGGCATGCTTTGTAAGTTGTTGGGTGGGCACAACATGGCTCACCATGCAGTGAAGGGATTTCACTGAGGAGGTGTTTAGGCATTAGGCTGCTTTTACTCAGGGTCTAGTAGAGTCTCTGATACCTGAGGTCTTTACAAGAAGTCTGGGACTACTCTCTGGAAAAGGCATGCTTATAGGCAGCGCATAGGAATTAGCAGGGAAAATTCCCTGACACACATTGCATGATGCCTAGGCAGTGTCATTTGCTCATTAAAATCTCTTCTGGTTTGGTTTCTATCAGCCACGTTAGCTTTGTGCTCCCTGGAGCCAAACCCTCCTCCAATGCATCACCCCTGAGCCTCTGAGCCCACCCCAGAGCAGTAAAGCTCATCCTCCAACCCCCATGTTTCTCAGGTATGGAGAAGAAAAACATGGTCCTTTTAACCAAAATCCTGAAAAGTTATGTCATTAATTATTCTTACATGGCTTTGAATTATTTAAAGACATATTTTGATGACGCAGAGCAGAGGCTTATGCCTTTGATGTTTTTCTCAATTTTTTTTCTCTGCAGAAACACTCCTAAAATATTCCAGGTAGCACTTAACACCTGCTGAAATAATTTGATCGAAGGGACGCCACATTTCTGTAGGCGGCCTCTTCAAAATCATCCCTGCCAACCCCCCAAACGCGGTACCTCCCCGCGCCGGGCGGCGCAGCGGGGCTCCCGCAGCCGGGTGCTTCGGCGGCGGCTGCCGCTGCCCGGGCCGGTCGGACCGAGCCCCAGCCGGCCTGCGCCGGGCTTTTCTCCTCGCCTTGCTTCGCTCTTGGCGAGGAAGGGGATTTTTCACACCCAGACCCTCTTGGGCAGTTTCTGCGTCAGGACTTCCGAGCGCGGGGGTGAGGCTGTTGGCGTCCAGCGGGCTGCCTGCAGGCGCAGACACAGCCCTTACCTGAGCAACGAGACCCGGCCGCTGGTCCCTGAGCTGCTCCCTCCCGGCCCAGCCAGCGCCACCCGCCACCTGTCACCCTCTTGTTTCTGTTGCAATTAATGCGGCTGCAGCGCTCCCTCCCACGGCTGCGGCACAGCCTGGGCGCGCCGCTGCCGCAGCGGTAACGGAGGGGACGGGATCTGCCCCGGCCCCTGCTGCCCTCTCCCAGCTGTATCCACGGATTTAGAAATTATGCCCTTTTTTGCTCCTGGCCTGCAGGTTCCTTCGGCTCTCGACCGGCAAAGCAAAGGATTGCTGGCTGACATAGAACTGGCAGAAGTTGGGGGGAGTTAATGGGGATGCGTGTTCATGTTTTTAATCTCGTCAGTGGACTTCAATACTCTCTCTTTAGAGAGCTTTAATTTCACCCCTGGATTTGCAGTGGAAATACAGCACAAGGGGAAAAGAAAAAAAAAAAAAAAAAAAGACTTGTTTTAAAATATTCGATTTCCCATGGAGAACATGTGTCCGGATATGATTACATTCTAAAGTGAGAGACAGAAAACTTCCAGCCACAAACACCAGAAAAGCCAGCATTAAGTTTAGAAAAACATCCACAATTTCTTACAAATTGCACCATTTTTTTCAAACAACATCTGTAAGATAAATCTTATTTAAGTGCTGCATGGTTACATTGCTAGAAGTGATGGGGGGGTCAGGAGAAAGTGTGCCCTCCCTCTGAAGAGAAAAAGAATAACACCCGTCTGCTAAATCAGCTGTTATGGAAACAATTGTTATTTTGCTTATAGTAAGTGATTTATCATTTTGTTCTTCCATTTTGTTGTTCAATCACAGGTTAAATATTCAGCCACTCAACGTTGTCTCATTCATTTAAAAGGCACTACATCAAAGTTGACCTTCCATTTAAGATTCTTTCAAGAGCCTTTATATTAAGATTAGTGAAAAGTATAATGTAGCATATACACAACTGTCCCTGACAGAAGGTAACCCACAGTGGCTGAGTAAATTCCTTGCAGTATAAACAGTGTTATAATGTTAAAGGAGAGAAGCATATATTAAATTCTTAAAGGAAATCTTGAAGGAGAGAAGCATATATTAAAACCTATGTTAGTCAATATTATCCTGCCTTAACCTTGAGGTTCAGTTTCATGGAATCATAGGATTGTTTGGTTTGGAAGAGAACTTTAAGATCATCGGGTCCAACCACTAACCCAGCACTGCCAAACCCACCACTACCCCATGTCCCTCAGCACCACGTCTGCCCGGCTTTTACATACCTCCAGGGGTGGCGACTCCACCACTGCCCTGGGCAGCCTCTTCCAGTGCTTGACAGCCCTTTTGGTGAAGAAATTTTTCCTCCTATCCAATCTAAACCTCCCCTGGCACAATTTGAGGCCGTTTCCTCTCGTTCTATTGCCTGTTCCCTGGGAGAAGAGACCGACCCCCCCTCACTATGCTTTCCCACCATGCTTTCCTTGCACAGAGGGATTTCCACAAGCAAAAACTTCTTTCAGCTTTTGAGTTATCCCTGCTGTGCATCCCCCCTGCTCGGGCAGTGACGTGTGTGCGGGCAGTGGGGTGGTTTGGTGCCCGTGCTCAGCCCTGTCCTGCTGGCGGTGCCCGGCTCAGGGCCAACAGAGACTCCAGCCCCAACACCGCTCCCCGGCCGTGCGCCTCGGTGGTTATCTGCCCCGTGGACTGCTTTTGACTGTCACTGTTATTACAGTGTCAAGCAATTAAAATCTATTAACTCTTACTCCCCTTTGTTTAAATGTCTCTTGGCCATCCCCACCTTCTGAACCCCCAGACTGGACATTAGGAACAAGTTTTACACCGAAAGGGTTATTAAGCATTGGAACAGGCTGCCCAGGAAAGTGGTCGAGGCACTATCCCTGGAGGTATTTAAAAGACGGGTAGAAATAGTGCTTAGAGAGATGATTTAGTGATGGTTTTTGTCAGTTAGATTGAAGGTTGGACTCGATGATCTGAAAGGTCCCTTCCAGCCCGGGCAATTCTATGATTCTATGACCTGCTTTGCTCTCTCGGTTGAGATGAGCTGTGGCAAGTGTTGTAAAAGCTTATGACAAACGTGCGTGGCTGCAGGATCACCTCTCACCAAACTGACGTCATTTTCTGCATCTTCCTGACCGCTTTCCTGGGGAGGGGGAGACGGCATCCAGACTCCTGTCTCCTGGTCCCCAGCCAGGCGCTCCGTCCCCTGACTGCTCTGCACCTGCTGGTGGCACCTTGCACGCCCGCCCGAGTCCTGCCCAAAGCAGGGTCCATGCGTGCCCGCTTCCCGCGGGGGTCGGATGCCCGGTGCAAGCTCTCTGAGCAGCGATACATGCACTGTCAGGGCTGGGAGCGCAACCTCAGGCGAGGATGCCTGGACCAGCGTCCGGGAGGCGTTGAGAAGATCTCTGCGCAGCCAACGTGTCAGACCCGAGCCCATCCGCGCCTCCAGCTGCCGTTGGGATATTTTGACACATCCCTCCCCTCGGTTATCTGAGCACAGGTACCTGGACACAGCTCCCCACATATATTTTAGTGCTAACTGCCATCGATTCCAGTGATCGTTGGGCGCCTAAGTGATCTTAAATGCCGCCTGCCTGTGCTGCCCTTCCCAGTAAGTGTAATGGTGATAAAAGCACTTCCCATCTCAGAAAGAAGCAGAAAGATAAATGCATTAAAGACTGTGAGGCGCTCAGATGGTACCGTGATTATCTCCTTTTAGACAGATGAGCTGAAGAACAAACAGATACTGCCGATTACAACTTTAATATGTTCAAGTAAGAGATGACCTTGCCTTTATTACTATCTACACAGTTTAAGGACTAGTTGATCCAATAATAAGACGCCCATAGTAAATATTTATGAAACATCACATCACATAAAAATTATAGGTTATTTAAATTTAATTTTCATTTATACTTTCAAATCAGGTTATTATATAGCAGAAATGTACTAAAATTAAATTCATAATGCACATTACAGCAATTTGAACAAATTGTACCTTGAAGCAATTTGTATTTAAAATGCAGACTGTGTGCTTCTTCACTTTCCTGCAGCCTGTAAATAAATTTACAAAGCATTTTCAGTGACAGCCATACTGTTCCAGTTGTAAATTGATGTAGTCTAAAACAAAGAACAATTACCACTTAAACAGATCCTGTGTTACACTAAATCTTAAAGCATTTGAATTCCCTGGCAAAACAAAAGGAAGTGATTCTTTCTTTCCTCTTAATCCATGGCAACAGATCTTGTCAGGTGGAAAATGTTTGTGCGGTAACCCCTTGCCTGTTTGTCTTCCTAAACAACCAGCTTTCGCAGGGGTCAGACTGCAGGCGGGCTGGTGCAACAGCACGAGGCCAGCGGCCAACCTGACAGCGCTGTAAATTGGGTAGCTTGGACCCATCTCTCCAGCAGCTGAGATTAAGTTAGTCATGAAACTCCCCAGCCAACAGTTCCATCAAAACACATTCCCTGAAAAGTTCAGGCTCCTCTGCTTCAATTGGTCCTGAGGAAAAAAAATATATATATACAAGTATAAGCCTGCGCAGCAGCTAATAGCTTAAATGGTTCAGAGCAAGAAACCATGGCACATCCGAGGAGATGCCTGGGAAAATCAATCTGATGACTGTAATACACCTGACTACACACATAAAACATGCGCGCACACGCCAGCACAAACACACACACACGTTTATACACTTCTACAGATTTTTGGCATCTGAATGAAAAGCCACCAAAAAAAGGCAGAGTTGAAAACCTATGGCATTTCCATTTCCAAAGGCTGAATCATGGGGGAAAGGGGGGAGTGGGGAGAGCAGAGCCAGGGTGTGCTGGTTTTCTTCAGGTAATTTTCTTCATAGCAGCTGGTATGGGGCTACGTTTTGGATTTGTGCTGAAAACATCAGCTCCTCACCCCACCCCACCAGCAAGCAGGCTGGGGGCGCACAAGGAGCTGGGAGGGGACACAGCTGGGACAGCTGACCCCAGCTGGGAATATTCCATACCATGCGACATCATGCTCAGCATATTGAACTGGGGGAAGAAGGAAGGGGAATGTCTGAAGTGATGACATTTGTCTTCCCAAGTCACCGTTACGTGTGACGGAGCCCGGCTTTCCTGAGGATGGCTGAGCACCTGCCTGCGATGGGGAGCAGGGAATGAACTCCTTGTTTTGCTTTGCCAGCATGTGTGGCTTTTGCTCTACCTATTAAACTGTCTTTCTCTCAACCCACGAGTATTCTCACTTTTACTCTTCTGATTCTCTCCCCATCACAACGGGGGGTAGTGACTGAGCGGCTGCGTGGTCCCAGCTGCCGGCTGGGGTTACACCACGACACAGGGGCACCCCTGGCACGGCCAGGACCGGTGGGGATGGGAGGGGGCTCGGTCAGAGCCCGTGAAAGGTCCATTGCCATGGACCTTAGCACCCAGGACGTCCCAGCCAGTTGGTCTTCCTAACTCCACCCTGGTTATCTCAACTGGATGCTTTCTCCATAATTCAGCTAACTGGAGCTTTTTTTCCAAATTCCACTGTCTCACGCATGGGTTTTTTTATTTGTAATTCTCCATATATTCAACTACGAAATGAAAATTCTCTTTTAAACATTTGAGAAAGAAAAAAGGAAGTGTCATCCTGCCATACTGTGGAATCCACTTTCTCTTAGAAAAGCCCTAGATACGGAAGAAAGACCCAAAAACTTCTCTTCAGAGATGCAGATCAAAAATGTTGAAAATATGTACCTTTGGGGAAGCTCAGGCAGGTCAGGGTTATAACATGCCTAACTTTCTACAACTACCAAGTTTACCCAAAAATGACCTGTGGATAAGGGGGAAAAAAGCTGTTTTTCCTCGCAGCTGTCCAGGTGGGACAAGTTCAGTTTGCAGACCAGGAGCTCTCCAGACACCAGAGAGCCTCCTCTGGGCTGTCAAGGAGGTGCCCAACCGGAGGCAAAGAGCCCGGGGTCCCCCCTGCCGCCGTCTGGACCAGGGAGGCCGGGATCACGCTGGGGGCTCCGTGCTACAGCTGAGCACACGGGTGCCCTGCTGCTCTCTGCAAGGATGCACGGCGAAGGCATGGAAACGGTGAAGCAGAATAAAGACAAACTTTTATCCACAGTGGAAAGTGTGGGTTAATTCAAATGGCATTTTTTTTGTGTAGGACAATGTTGATTTCAAAGTGACAGATCAAACACAAACATTTCCATTCACAATGACATTTATTTGAACATTTCATTTCAGATGTTGAAATGTTTCTTTCTTAATTAGCATTTTCAGTTTTGCCATTTTAAATTGATTTCTTAAATTGTGTTTATTACTTTTTTTTTCTATTGGCTTTCTCTTCCCTTTGGAACGAAAGCAAGCCTTGGACCGTCAGCATTTCTTCCCAACACAGGCTGCTTTTCCAATTTATTTAGCAGTCATATTTCTTGAATGGTTGATCTTCCTTAATTATTTACTTCCCTTTTTTTTTGCTTCACTGTTATCCTTACCTCTTCAATAAGCTACGTGTGAGTTTTCAGAAGGTTAGCTCACGCGGGAGCCTCAGCTTGCCCTGCACAGCCAAGCTGGGGATGCCGTACACCTACCCTACGCTGAGGATGCTGTACATCAACCCTACACACGTGACATACCCGCTCCTCTGACAAGCAAGGCGCAAGCTGACTGGTGCCAGTGTGCACCTCAGCCCTTCGTGCCTGAAGGCTGCCAGTGCACAACGATTTCAGCACCGAACACACTTAGAATCATAGAATCCTCTAGGTTGGAAAGGACCTTTAAGATCATCAAGTCCAACCGTTAGACTCCTGAACAGTGACATGTTTAATAATTTGGCAGTGATGTCCGCCAGAGAAGTGCAGTGGGAACAAGCTTGATTCGGTTAAATCAAGCTTTTGCACCCCGAGGCGGGGTGGCTGGAGGAAGCTTTGCCATCGCACTCGTAAATGAGCAGCCTGGCAGCCAATGCCCATGGTCTGTCCTGCATCGCACGCAGCAGCAAAACGACTCCTCAAGGGATTGAAGTCATTGTAGGAAAAGATTTTTTTTCTAATTCCCCCTTTGCACTTGGGACTCTGGTGTATCTTTTCCATAATATCTTCATTCCCTAATGAGAAGACAGCGCATCTTTCAAGGTGACTGTACAGGGCTGAGCCGATACATTTTCTGTATTAAGTCATTGATTTTTGGATTCAGATATAAATCCAAAAAAGCTGGTTATAGAATTTATATTCCTTCTGAATAGAAGATATTCATACATTTCTTAAATCCACCCAGTTCCTAAGAGGAATAGTTTTCCACTTCACTCTGAAAATCTTTATGTGCTGCTGCTGACTCTTTTAATAGTTTGTTTAGAGACTTCGTTTCAGAATCAGAGGTAAACTGCCTATCTCACACCTATTTTTAAATAACACACAGCAATTTTGTTGGTGCTGTTGTTGAATATAACAAAGAATAGAAAGGGCTATCAGTCAATTATTCCCTGTCTAAATTTCACTTACTTTTGAAGCACGAATTCCAAGAAGGTGGGATTTACCTGAGAGCTGAGCCCGTGCCATTGCTCACTGCAGCACCCTCACGCATTTTCCTGCACCTTCAGGCCCTGCAGCCCGGTCTGACGGCACCTGTGGTCCCCCGGCATGGGGGAATGTAGAGGGGGGAGAGGACCGTGGTCTTCTTCAGCTCGGACCACCCCAGCCGCCTCGGGTGGGCTCCCCGTGGCCAAGCCATGCCCAGCATCCCACCCCTGCTCGGCACAGCCGCCCCGGGGGCTCAGGAGAAGGGTATGTCTGTGCCTGTGTACCAGGCTAACAAAAAAGTGCGGTGGTAGCTGCCAGTCCCTTTAAAATGGAAGCAAAGAGGGAAGCTCCACTGTCCTTTCAAACTATGCAGGTGTTCCACACATGCCTGAGACACCCGGGTCCTCCTTTTGCACGAGGAAGCTCAAACCCCGGGTCCCCTCTTCTGTGGGGTCAGGCCAAGCCAAGTGTTCTCTGCTTCTCTTGCTAAAGCTGAAGTTGAAGAAAGGAAGAAGGAAAAAGAACACGTCCTGAAAACATCTGAAAACAATTAAAATATGTATGACTGTGAATAAATTGTTCTGATAATTCACCTGGCAGCACATTTCTCCATCTCCATAAGAACAGAAACTGTAATGGACAATATGCATGTAGAAGCTTTAAAGTTTGAAGGATGACTTTATTTGCCTTCAATAGTTAATACTCTTGATTAACTGAGACCACTAAAGCTGTCTTGGCACTCTTCATCAATGAGGCTCATTAGATCTAGTGTCATGGCCAAATTCCTTCTGTGTCAGACTGGAAGTCCCAGACTACGAGTCTGCAGTGTGCCATGCAGTGATCTGTGGCAGACAGAGTTCATCCCAGTAATGGCTCTAATTCTATGTCAATGACGTTAAACACTTGTTCACTTATCTGCTCAAATTATGCTGATGACCATGCAGTTGTGGTGAATGAAATTCACACAATTAATCGTCCATAACATTGGAAACCCTTTCCTGCGGGAGCTGATGCGTGCTGGAGCAAGCACAACTCATTCCTTCAGACACATGCTAAAACCCCAAGTCTTCACAACACTTGCCTCACGGGGGTAAACACTGTCCCGTGTCACCCATTTCCAAAAGACCAGCACAATCACTGTTCAGGTGGAGACAAATTCAACCCAAACAAAGAATCTGGCTTTTCTGTCCATCCAGGAAAGTAATCGTTTCAGATTTTTTTACTGCAGGAAATAAATAGAAAGATTGAACATCAATCAAGTTTTCAAACATTGTTGCCATGGTCTGTAAGGTATTGACAGTTAAATATAGAATTGACAACCTTGGGGTCAGTAGAATAAAGACTATTTTATTTTGGTTTCTGAAATCCAGTCAGCTATGAAAGTGAGTAATTGCCCGTGCCCTTATTTAACATATGAAGTGACAAAAGAGATGAACTTTCTGACTAAGGACAAGGGTGTCCTCGTCACAATTTACGTTACCAAAAGCATCATCTAATCCATTTTTAACCTGATAGTGAGCATGCTAAACTCTGACGGCTTCAGGGTGAATTTCAAATATTAATGGCATGCAGGAACAAAAGATAAAAATCTCTCTCACCTTTGAACAACAGAGTTACTGTGCAATGCATGATAGTTAGCAATGCTCTAGTAGTTCAATGACATTTTGACATTGCCTACTTTGCTCTCATTACTGCATTTCTGTATCAGGTTTCCCCAGGTCAGCATCAGAATTATACGGCAGACAGACAAGTTGTTCCTTTTTTTTTTTTTTTTAGCAGTGACATAGGTGCATTCAAAGAGAAGCGTAAAAGACTCTCTCGCTTTTCACAAGTATAGTATAACAGACGCTAGGGAGTGAAACCTGATGTATTTTGGATGTCTATGAGTAAATGCAAGATGACAGCCTGGATCTCCCTAAACCTATATAGAGCTGTAAACTAAGTAGAAAGAAAAAATCATGTTCTTTCCAGGGACCAGGTTAAGGTAATCACTCTACTCATGGGCTTGCTCTGAAGTTGATTTTATTTCTGCTATTGGATTCACCTAACCATTTATAATTTCTTTTAGAGTGCATTTAAAGAGCATTAGTCTGTGACTGATTATGGCTGTCAGCATACTTCTCGAACTATAAAACGTTAAGGACTAGGGCCTCATTATCAGCCTTTGAAACAAGGACTCCTGTCAGCTTCAAAGATTTCGGTCAATATCTGAGACAACAGAATAACACAAAACTAAGGCTTAATTCCTGGAATCTCTCAATGGCTGAGGTTAGAGGCATCTCTGGAGGTCATCTTGGCCAACCCCCTGCTCCAGCTGGGTCACCTAGACTGGGTGCAGTTGGGTTTTGAATAACCCATGGATGGACACTCCACAAATTTCTGGGCTACCTGCTCCAGTGTTTAACCACACTCACAGTAAAAAGTGTTTTTCAGTCTTCAGATGGAATTTCATTGGGTTTATTTTGTGCATGTTTTGTCTTGTCCTGAAAGATGTCACCACTACAGAGTCTGGCTCCATCTTCCTCAGGTATTTATGCACATGGATAAAATCCCCCTGAGCTTTCTCTTCTCCAGGCTGAGCAGTCCCAGCTCTCTCAGCCTCTCTCCATATGAGAGATGCTCCAGTCCCTCCATCATCTTTCTGGGCCTTTGCTGGAGTCACTCCAGTAGCCCATGTCTCTCCTGTACTGGGCAGCCCAGCACTGGACCCAGCACCCCAGCTGTATCTCACCAGTGCTGAGCAGAGGGGCAGATCCCCTCCCTCAACCCGCTGGCCATGCTCTGCCTGATGCAGCCCAGGAGGGTGGTGGCTGTCCTTGCTGTGAGGGCACATTGCTGGCTCATGCACAATTTGTTGTTCATCAGGACCCCCAAGTCCTTCTCTGCAGAGCTGCTTTCCAGCTGGGCAGCCCCCAGTCTGTACTGGCGCCTGGGGTTGTTCCACCCCAATGCAGGACTTTACACTTCCCCTTCTTGGACTTCATGAGGTTCCTCTCAGCCCATTTCTTCAGGCTGTTGTGGTCTCTCTGGATGGCAGCATACTCATCTGGTGTACCAACCACTCTTCCCAGTTTTGTATTGACTGCAAACTTGATGAGGGTGCATCCACCCCATCCTCCAGGTCATTAACAAAGATGTTAAACAATATCGGCCCCAGTATGCACCGCTGGGGTACACCACTAGCGACTGGCCCCCAGTTGGACTTCATACTGCTGACCACAACCCTCTGGGCCCAGTTGTTCAGATACTTTTCACTCCACCTCATTGCACCTACAAACTCCCATTAACGCTAGGTAAAATCCTGTTTACATCTAATGAGCAATATTTTTAGAACAGGATGCACAAAATAAAATGCACTAAATGCTCCATTGGTTCATGTCAGGTCAAGTCATGTTGAATAAAGTGATGCGTCGTGTTGTTCTTAATAGGTTCAGCCTCAGGGTAACGGCAGCCTTATCAACTCATATGAGTTACTGAAATCAGCCTGAAAGGGAAAAGCGTAATGTCGGTCACATCTACCACTGTCCCCAGAGGCAGAGATCACTCACCAGTGCACACTGCCAGGGTAGTTCCCCGACGCCTCTTAGCATTGCTCCAGTTTCCCATGTTGCTCATTCATGGCTTTCTGGAGTTATTGAGAAGTTCTTTAACCTGGGAAGATACATGAAGCCATGTGCAGCAGCCTGTCCAGACAGAAATGCCTGTAAACACCCTGACCTTCAAAGCCCCGTTCACTGTGGGATGGGTATATGAAATCTTGACCTTGTTAACAGAGGCAGAGCATGAAGTCTCATCTCCACCAACGCTGGCTCTAGTCACTTCAGCGGAACCAAGATTTTATAGGAATTAGGGCCTACTCCAGATCTGCTGAAGAGAAAAGTCAAAGCCTGTTGAAGTCAATGAGAACATAATTGGCCTTTGAAATACAGATCATGACCATACACAACCAGATGGATGAAGTCATTCAGTACAACGTGCCACCACTACCAGGTTCCCGTTGGCAGAGAAACTCAAAAGCCCTGAAAATGGACCTGTAAGTCTAAGTGTTCATCACAGACAATACTGAGATTCATAAAAGGACAGGGCAGAAGTTAATCTGGCTAATAAAAGCCCAGCTGGAGCCGGGTAAACTAGCTGAAATTAAGTGTTTATGGGTCCTTGCAACAAAACCAACCTGCTCTGTTGCTTTTTGTGATTACGTACTGTACAAGATATCCATTGGTACTAGGGTTAAAATTACGCATACAGAATGGTGACTAAAGGAATATAGAAATACTTAAAACTAAAAATTATCACCTCTTGTCATCTAATGTTAGTAAAATCTTCTCATGTTCTGTTCACAGATATTATTCAGCATCCAAATGCGTGGTTTTATTTCATGCTAAACCACACGTGTCACTTAAACAAGTATGATTCCATTTGCTTTTATAATTGCAACTGGTTGTATGTTGTGCTTATCATGACCCAAACCATTTGAAAAACATACTGTATTGAGAAAGGGAAGCCAGTTCCACTTGAAGTTTTCCATCACCAAACTCCCCAGATGGCCCCTGAGGCTGGGTGGAGATGGAGCCTGTCCCTCTCCCTGTCCCTGCTCGGTTACCGTGGGGCTGCACCCTGGTTGGGTGCCACTTTCCCAGCTCCCCACAGGGTCCCTGAATCTCACATCCAGTTACAGGCAGTTTTAGGAAGAGGCACTAGAGCAATGGGACTCATTTTTCTCAATATTAGGGTTTTTTTCCATGCACTTACCTTCTAAATAAATATGTTCATCTTGATCAATAAGCTGAGCTTGTGCCTGTGGGCAGTAGAGGAATTTCTCCCAACCGCGATGCTGAAATGATAGGAAATGCCAAGAGAAGTGGAGAGAATATTGTTCAGTAAAGGTTGAAGATAATTGAAAGATGTCAGTTGGCAGGAACAAATTAATAATATTACGCTCCTTTTGAGATCAAAGAATTCTCCAGTGCCTTTTTTTTTATTTCTTCAAGGGAAAGAAGACCATTGTGGTCAGTGTTATTGTAGGTCAAAAAAGTGACTGCTAAGCTCTCAGATGAAAAATATGGAGCACTTTTAAATTCCCGTTGGTTACACTCAGGGTCATGGTACCACAGTACAAAGCCTGCCTATTAAAAAGGAGAGAGAGAGTGCTTCTCCAAGGCTGGCATCACCCCTCTCAGAAGTCCTCAGCTCAGCGAGCATACATCTCAAGGTTTGTTTTTCACAGCAAATGGTTCAAAGCTGCCTCTGTAGCTCCTTCTCACTTCAGAGGCAGCCAAACAACCAGCATTTCCAGTAATCGTGGATAATAACACGGCAGTAAGGGTGAAAGATACACTTTATTAAAACCAGTGTGGTTTTATATATTAAAAAATGCCACCTCCCGTAACAGACTGAGCTGAGCAGAGAGACCGGCAGAGCCGATGGAGCTGCAGGAGCTCTGTCGCCGCTGACCGCCGTCTGGTGCATCCGTAGGCGACAAGTGAGACACAGAGTGGGCCATTGTGTGAAACCAGCAGCTTCTGCCTGACCCCAGGCACCCAGGAGCAGGATCATTCTTGCAGGTGGGAAAACAGGATCTCCACATTCACAAAGGATTTAGAGACTTCAGATCTTGTTACGTGTCAAATCTGAATTTGACAAAAAACATAGTGAACAGAACAAGGAAAACTAGAACACAGAACAGAAGGATTATTGCAGGAATAGAAGAGCTTCTGCACAAGAAGGAGAAGGCAGATTCATTATTTTTTTGTACCAAGACCTCATACTCATTCCAATGACAATAATTTGAATATTTACTGGCTTTAAGTCGATGCTGAGATGAAATATTGACCAAAGCTGTAGAGTGGACACCACTCTCGAGGAGAAGTGGAAGATTCTATATATATATAACAATGCCATGTAAAGTGTATAGAAGATGCAAAGACTACAGACCTTGTGCTAGTGATGATGGCTGAGCTCTAATGGGAGTCTGAGAAGAGGATGAAGAAAGGAGATGGGGCAGTGAGTGAGGGATATCAGGACAGGGGGGGCTGGAAGGCCCAGAGCTGGGAAGGGAGAACATGCTCGGAGGGACCAAGGGTGGAAAACACGGACACTAATCAAAGCGGAAGAGAAAGAGGTAATACACGGTGTAGGAAAGAAAAGGAGAAAGGCAACTGGGAACGAAAACGACAGTGAAAGCCAGGTGGAAAGCCTGGTTATGTGCAAGGATCATGCAAAGAAGGGCAGTAGGTATTCGCAGCAATGGTGAGCCTGTCTCATGAAATGATCAGAACAAAGACGCATCCAGGCTGGAGCACGCACGGAGAGGCACTCCTCGGGGAGCGGAGAATGCCTTTACAAGAGCAGCCTAATGAGGCTGGCTTCTTTAGCCTAAATAAGCGAAGGCTGAGAAAGGACGTGATTGCTCTCTACAAACACATCAAGGGGAAAACATCAGGGAAGGATAAAAAGCCATCTATTCTAAAAATAATTTTGGCATAAGAACAAATGGTGATAAACTGGCCATGAATAAATATATTCTTGAAAAGTATGGTGGTGTCATTACAAAAAAGTTCCTAAACATTAAAGCTTGCAGATTCATCAACGATTTTCCAAGTGGAGCAGGGAGTGCAGACGACATCTCCACTTTTAAGCTCAATGAGTTCATAAAAAGGACCAAATTGCTGCCATCACAGGCACTGGAGTCGGTAGCCCAACAGACGTCTCCAGCCCTGCATGCCTTTGTTCCTGCGCACATTTGACATTTAAATTATGTTAATTTAATAACCACTGAATGAGATGACATGACTGAGAGCTCAGCTGCAGTTCCAGAAGGTGCAGCCCTGCCCAGACAAGCTCTGGCCTTCTGGCCACGGGCACAGCCCGGCTTGGCCAGCTGGCAGCCGCGCTGCAGCCAGTCGCGTGCAGCGGGAGGACGGGGCATCCCGAGGAGCCGTATGGCTGGCAGCCCGGCCGCACACCGCTAGCTGCCTGCGGGAGGCTCCTCTTGTCCTCATGATGTTCTGATGTCTCCAGACGTTGCCGCTTGGCCCTGTGGGAAAAGCCATCATTTGCCCGCAGCCTTTGCCTGCGAAAGCAGATGTTCCCACTCGTTGAGGGGCATCTTCATCCAACAGTGTGTCTCTGCGGTGTTGCTGTCGTTTTGTGTTCCCAGGCAAGAGGGAAAGCAAAGTAGCCTCTCACCTAAGGGAGACGGATGCACTGGGACTTCTTCCCAGGTGTTCCCACCCACATCTTCCCCAGCAGGCAGTGAGTCGCCTTGCCTGGAGGTTGTGTTGTCATTAACACTGAAATGGTAAAGACAACAGAGAACAGAAAGTTTCCACAGAATAAAAGAGTTCAGCTATAACAGAAAAGTTAAATTTGTCTTCAGTCATGTAAGCCAACAGGGAATACTGTGTTTTCATTACTGAAAAAAAAAATCCATTAGCAGTTTGTGCAAGCAAAGGCCACACACAGAAAAGAGATTTGCAAATCTCTGCCTCTTTTGGAGCTACACTTGTCAGAGTTCAGAAGAATAATTCACTTTATCACTGGTGGAATCTCTAAAATATTATAAATGATTGCATCTGTGTGAGGAAAGTACACAAAGTTGTTGACTGAACAAAAAATTATATGATTCATTGAAAAGGTCTAATAAATGAAAAATCTTAATCCTTTCCTGAATGTTTTTTTTGTAAAGCATTAAAATTTAATACATATTAGATGCGAAAACTATGTATATTTGCTGACTACAGTAACAGCACAGAATATTTAATATTCCTGCCTTTGGGAGGAATGGGAAAGAAGTGAAATTAAAATCTAAGAACTCTAAGTTTTGTAACAATTGTAAGAGTAATTTTCAAAGGACTATTAAAAAAAGACAGCCTCATTAAAATAAACTAATATATAATTTTTTCTGTTTAATACTGTTGTCTTATCTTTAGCTGATACCTAAATTTACAAAAAAAGCAAACAAAAAAACCAAAACAAATCACAAAACAACAAATGAGAACAAAAAGAAAAAACAACACAAACTACATCGATCGTGTTCATCTTGCAAAAACTGTAAATTCAGTCATAACAGTTTTTCAACGAAATTTTATATCAGGAAAAACCTTTGGCTGGTAGTAAAGCCAGACCCTGTAGTACGATGGAGGCCCAGTAAGGTGTGAGGAGACATGCCCATTTACACGAGGTCTCAACTCCCCTCTCATCCATAAAATTCCATAGATTTCCTCCTACTTTACATTTCCATTTTCCCAGTTAAAGCAAGCCACTTTAAAAAAAATGGTTCACAAGAAGTAATCTCAAATATATTTTTTCTTAGAGTATTCATTCTTGTTTTCCCCAGTTTCCCGAAGTCCTGTAATCTGTGTGCGTAACAGACTGCAGGAAAACCGGCCAGCATTCATTTACAAATATATTAGACTTAAAAGGCAACAAAATGATCCATAAGTGCTGGAATACATTCCACCAAGAAATGGTTGAGAAAATGATATGTAGTTGAGAAATGTGTTCTGAATTATTAATCCAACTCTTTGAATAAGTGTTCTGTATAGAGGAGCAACCTTGCAGTAATCCCCACCGCGTCTGTGGGTCGTGTACAAAGCTATCAACAGTAATTCAGAACATTATTCTTCTCATTTAAATTTTCTGAGGTGAATTCCTCCTTCGAGAGAAACTGAGCTAAGAGGGTAAGAGCAGCGCAGGGTGGGGGTGCAGGGAACACAAGACCTGCTGGTCATTCCGCGGGGGGACAGGGCTGAGCGACACCCCTGCTTTGCACACACAACCCCCTCTGTCCGTGCATGGCTCCTGGCTTTGCTAGAAGCCAAACAAGACTCTGAACGGGCGTTTTGAAATGTTTTACTCCCACTTCACTCATTTTTGGTGGACCACTCTGTGCTTCAGGCTAGCTGGGATGCGATGTAAAAAGCATGGAGCAGTGTCTGATCCCCAGCCTGACCCGGTCCTGCTGGCAAGATCCCGTCAGAGAAGCCAAGTCTGTCCAGCAACAACGGCTCTTTAAAGCCTGGTCACGGGCAGAGAGTATTAGAGATTTCGAATATATTGATCCTTTGCCTGGCTACACAAGTCTTGCCTTCTTGAAATGGAATCCCATGACAGGAAAAAAAATTTTTTTTCTTGTGAGACCCCCCCTGCAGTGCTGCCTCCAGCACTGGGGCACCAACAGCAGAAGGACACGGAGCTGTTGGAGCGGGGCCAGAGGAGGCCCCGGAGATGCTGGGAGGGCTGGAGCCCCTCTGCTGTGAGGACAGGCTGGGAGAGCTGGGGGGGTTCAGCCTGGGGAAGAGAAGGCTCCGGGGAGACCTTCCAGCCCCTGCCAGTCCCTCAAGGGGCTCCAGGAAAGCTGGGGAGGGACTCTGGACCAGGGAGGGGAGCCGTGGGACAAGGGGGAAGGGTTTTAAACTGAAAGAGGGGAGATTGAGATGAGATCTGAGGAAGAAATCCTTTGCTGTGAGGGCGGTGAGCCCCTGGCCCAGGTTGCCCAGAGCAGCTGTGGCTGCCCCATCCCTGGAGGGGTTCAAGGCCAGGTTGGACGGGGCTTGGAGCCACCTGGGCTGGTGGGAGGTGTCCCTGCCCAGGGCAGGGGGTGGGAACAAGATGGCCTTTAAAGGTCCCTTCCAACCCAAACCATTCTACCATTCTGTGATTCTATGATTTTAGATAACTTTAACCTGACAGAGCAATTGGCTACAAGTAGAAAAAAGAGACACCGGCTTTATGGACCCTGGAGCTATTTAAAATCACTGAACTACAGCCAGCCACAAACCCCTTCAGCTCAAAGTCAGTGTCTTTCTTATCTAATTGCAGCTCACCTTGCACATGACTCTGCTGGCACTTCAGCACTTCTAAGGAAAAACTAGCCATTCCAAAATCAAGCTTTCTTGCGGTGAGCTTTGCTTTTCCCCCTCCTAAAGCACCAGCCTGGGCTCCCTGCCCATGTGGCCGCCCGCAGGGCAGCACGGGCTGCCGGGACGGTGCCCGGGAGCTCCTCTCTGTCTGCTCCCCACGCCGTACCACTGACCTCCACCAGTGTACACAACATCTTGCCCTTTGAGGAATTTTTCTGGAAAAAGAAAAGAAGAAAAAAAAAACCAAACAACAAAACCCCCATACATCTATTTTTTTAAAATATATAGGCTAAAAAGTAAGATCAGATCATTGCAGGTAATTGTGCCCATGACAGGAGGCTCCCCAGTGTGTGCTGCTTGTGCAGGAGGTGCAGGACTTCCCACACCAGACCTGGCTCCCACCACAGTACCCACACCCTGACGGACCCTGTCCTCTCCGAGGATATCCCTCAGCCGCTCAGAGATATTAGGAGAGGGATTCACTGGGACCACGGTGCTGGACAGGGGACCAGTAAGGTCCTTGTGACGAAAAGTAGTTCCTTTTCCCTCTGAATTTTCAATCTGGCTACATCTGTATCTTCTGTCGTTGAACTTTTTCAAAACTTAGCCCATCAACAGGTATCTGAAAGCCTCTTGTATTTTCTGACAGGACTGTGCTGTAGCGGCCTAACAGTATATTGAAAACGAGCCATCCCAAGTGTTGAACAAAAGCGCTTTCCTCTGCCTGCTTCTTTGCCGCCTTCTCCACGGATTTCACTTATAATGAGGACACATTTCTTTAATCTGCTAGACTTTTCAGGCGCTGATTTCTGGGAGAGCAGTAAATGATTGGAGATCACTGCGAGGAGCAAAGCTGAAGGGTGAGATACTGAAATAATAAATATACCTAGAGCTACACTTGCGCAAAAGGTGCCTTCAGTACTATGTAGCAGTGACACGCTTAGAGCAAGTATGTCAGCACTGGGGGGATCAGAGGTTCAGATCTCTTCCACATCCCACCCTGAAACTGAGAGGAGCAGCATGAAGCACCCCCAGGCTCGGTCCCTGGGTCAGACCCCGGCCAGGGGGAAGGCTGGACCCCAACAAGTCTCCAGCTGAGAGGGACTCATTGGCTGAGCAGCTCCTCTGGTCCCCAAAACCAGGGAGTTCTCATTGCTTCTCTTGTGTGCTCAACACACACATGCAATCGTAACACATTATCTACACTATTTCTTAATCTGTGTATTTACACACTTTACAGATATGAGTGTTCTGAGAACGCTAATTATTTGCTGGGAGCTTTGTTTTATCTTTACAATCTAATCATTGGTGGGGACCTGTAGTGCAGCACAATTGATCTAATACAAAATGCTGGGAATTCCTGGATGGAGAAAAGCAATTTTTTTTTCACTTCTCCATACGTACAAACTGTAATCCTTCTGCAGACACAATGGACTTGGGACCACCGTAATGCTCTAAGATGGAGGAAACCAAGGCGGCTGTGGGCATAAGTCTCCCAGTGGTTTTAAGCTCGTAATATGTCTTATTTGCGATGTAATGTTTGTTTCAAAAATGAATAGACATGGCACTGTTTTCTGCCCAGAGTACACAATGAGGTGCTCCTGAAGCTGAGTCACTCTCACACCACTTCTGTTCTTCTCTATGCCCCTTCCCCAGGTTACCAACAGGGGAGGGTTCAGAGGACGTCTTTGGAAGGACCCAGCATGGATGCTGCTGGGACCCGCCTCCACTCACCCTCCGGAACCTCTCTGGTGAGTACAGAGGATGAAACCCGGCTCGTGCCCAACGAGAAATTGTTCCACTTTCACTAAAAAGCCTCAGGGACAGAAACCATGAGAGCAGCTTCTCCCATCCCAGCTATGATGGGCATACCCGGCCCCCCAGGAGAAGAACGGACCATAGCAGTGCCTCCACAGTCTCCCCAGACCCTCGATCCTGCAGGAGCACAGCACCGCCCCCCCACACTCCTTCATTCCTCAGCTGTCTCTGAGCTGGTTTCCACCTCGGCCCCATTATCTCATTTATCGTTTGTGCCCTGAAGCCTCACGGTGAGGCTCAAACGCTCCTCTCCCACACCAAAGCTAATTCACAACCCATCTGCTGTCAAAGGCGACTGCCTGCACAGCCAGGAGGAGGCCACCCAGAAATATCTATCAGATTTTCCAATGGCACGGACTGTGAAATGCTGCAATAATTTTTTTGCAAATTTGCCCCCTGCATGGCAGCGCTGTGTGTCGCCGCTGATGGGCACCACGCTGAGAGCTCCCAACACCCTGAGCCCACCTGGGGTGCCACCGCACACAGTGTGACAGCCCTTCCTGACGAAAAGGGTTCGTAACAGCCCGATGACAAAGTGCAGCAGCACACAGAGCAGAGCGGGGTCCTGGGGACACAGCGTCAGCGAGGCTGTGAGTAAAACTGGGTTGAAATGAATCCCTGTGCACATCTGTACATAAACTGTGTCTGTCTACCAAACGCGATGGGAGGTGCAGCAGAACACAGGCACAGGATGGGCAGGTGCCCTTGTGCCTCTGCTTACAAGTAAACATTGATTTCTTACACATTCCATCTATCTTTACATAATTATTCCAGTTGGTCTGGACTGTAGCCTTAGATGCTTCAGACGAGGATGTGCTGACTGAAGCAGAAGCTGGCTGCTGGAAGCATCCCTTGCTGGGCAGGGCTCGTGAGCAGCAGCTGCTGGGGAACCCCAACGAGGTGGATGGAAGGCAGCAGAGACCAGGCAGGCAGCGAGGGGCAGACAGGAGCAGGCAGCTAGGTGAGCTGCCTGAGCAATCCTGATGGCCAAAGCTCTGAGGCCAGCACAGTGTGTAGCTGCTTATTACCACACGTTCTACACCAAGCTACCTGTGTTGGATAAGCCAAGGTGTATAGCACTAATTGGGGGGGGTGTACATGTACATTATTTATTGCACTAAATCCAAAACTTTCCTGTAAAAATTCTTAGAAATCTGTAGAATTGTGATCCCTTGAGAAGGGAATGCTGAACATTGCCATCTGGGGACAGCACGCTGGGCTGGGCAGGCATCCCCCGTGCACCCCTGGCTGCTCTGTCTCCTGAGCAGTGCCTTGGCCTCTTGCTGACCTTCGTGTCAGGAGAGATGGAAACAGCGTATTTGCTGCCCGAAAGCTATTTGCGGCTGAGGCCGTCTGTCTGCGTCCCTACAGTGCCTGGCGTGGCCTCACTGCTGCGCAGAAAGCTCCCGGGCTCTGCAGTTATAGGGATGAATTATGGCACTGGTCGCAGCCACAGAAATAGGAGTTCTGCCTTGTCCCCGAGGAGTCGGTGTGGAAGGGAGCAGGGATTTCCAAGGCAAAAGGAGAAGGACATCCCTCCTCTCATAGCCTGAAATGATGTCTGAACGCAAACGTGCCCACGGTTCTTCAGAGGCAGCCTAGGCCACGTGGGCATCACGTAAACAGAGAGATAAAGAAATTCTAACTACTAAATACTGTTCTAACCCTATGGTAGAACAGTATCTCCAGCCTGCTCTAAGCTGAGCCTGCTCCGAGCTGGTGGTTGGACGCAGCCCTGCAGAGCTCCCTGCCCTCCCAGTTTGTTCGAGTGTCATGGGTGCCCTTTTGGGTCACAGGAGGAGAAGAGCACCAGGCAGAGCTGGTCTTTGCTGCTGAAGGAACAGGTGGGAAATGCTCCTGTATGCAGGAGGGATGACTGCCAGCCCTCCCTCGACCAGTCCCAACACTCCTCAGTGGCAGGGCCGGCTGTGAAGCGTGGGGAAAGGCACTGCACTCAAAGCATGGAGCTCTTGCTATTTTCTTCCCCAAAAACTGGCAGTGCAGCATCGCTGCACCAGATCTGAATTCCCCTACAACCAGGCTGGCTGCTCCAGAGAAGCTCTTCTGGTCTATTTTTAGTACAGCCCACACAGCCTATTAAGTATTAAAATGATGGGGTAAAATTAACACACCAGCTACCTGCAGGTGCCAGGCGTTGCCAAGCGCAAGGCAGTCGTGCTGACCCAGACATTGCTTCCGAGTGTCTGACTCCGGTGACCCCCGGTCCCCGCAGCCCCCCGGCCGCAGTGGCAGGTCCGCAGGCAGCCTGGTGCCAGCAAAGCGTGTCCGGAGGCGAGCTTGCCGCTGGGTCTGACCTCTCTCTTGACCTGACCCTTCGCAGTCTGGCTGAAGGGGAGATGCTGGAGGGATGAGCGACACCAGCCCGGTACCCGCTGAGAGCTCAGCCGTGTCAGTGAAGCCTCACTTGGCCAGATTGAGCTGTTTTCCAGCTCATTTGAGCCTTATCCCTCTGAGCAGAAAGACGGGCAGCTTGTCTCGCTGTGGGGAAAGGGGTAGGCGGCAAACAAAAGGAGAATATTTTTCCCCCTCCGCTTCTGTGTTTTGCTCCCAAAATCACTTAACTCCAAAGAAAATTATCATGTTAAGTATATTCTCAGAATAAATTAACAGACATAAATCATGAGAATGACACTGGCAATTCTTCTCAATGACATTAAAGGGTTTTGGTCTGGTTCATGTGGATGCTTTTATTTTAAACATATCACTAAAAAAAACCTCCACATAAAATATGCGCTGGAATTGAAATGAAACCTGTCAGAGCAAACATCTACATCAAATTTACAGAAAGAACAAATGTTTGATTAGGAACTGGAAATGCAGAATTTGCATTTCAAATTCCTATTAAATGGTTAAAAATGTGTACTCTTCATGACATACATCAAAGGCACTTACAAAAAGTTTCAGAGCTATATTTGAAATATATGTATCTTTTCTGTGTGGACTTCTTATGGCAACACCCCATAATCCCAACACTTCATCACAGGTAATGCAAGAATTACCTGTGAAATCTGGGAATTTGTCCAAAAAAAAGCATCTTGTTAAAAGAGGGCTCAGGACTCAGAGGGAAATGACTCTTTAAATGAGCCGATGCTGATCAGAGCCATTGGCGGGCTGGAGGAGAAGGGCACGCTGTCAGCTCATCCCTCATGGAGAGCATCAGTCTCAGCTGGGGATGGGGACCAGGAGCGCAGCAGGACGGACGGGGAGAGGCAGAGCCTGCCCCCAGAACCCACCACGGTCCTCACCAGGCAGAGATGGAAACTGGGGGGTGGCTGCATTCACCATGTCGCATTTTGATGATCAGAGAGATGGAGCTGATGTTGGGAGGGCTGGAGCCCCTCTGCTGTGAGGACAGGCTGAGAGAGCTGGGGGGGTTCAGCCTGGAGAAGAGAAGGCTCCGGGGAGACCTCAGAGCCCCTTCCAGTCCCTAAAGGGGCTCCAGGAAAGCTGGGGAGGGACTCTGGACCAGGGAGGGGAGCCGTGGGACGAGGGAGGAAGGGTTTTAAACTGAAAGAGGGGAGATTGAGATGAGATCTGAGGCAGAAATTCCTGGCTGTGAGGGCGGTGAGCCCCTGGCCCAGGTTGCCCAGAGAAGCTGTGGCTGCCCCATCCCTGGAGGGGTTCGAAGCCAGGCTGGACGGGGCTTGGAGCAACCTGGGCTGGTGGGAGGTATCGGTGAAACTGGATGATCTTGAAGGGCCCTTCTAACCCAAGCCAATTGATGATTCTATGATTCTATGCTTTTAAAAGCATTTCTGCTTCAGTACAGAGAAGGAAGCTGCTGTGGGGTTTTCTCTGCTGTTAAATTTTTTTTCCTTGGGAAAGCTTCTTCCTTAAAGATTTTCAATTGCAAGGGTGATTTTCCATTGGAAATGAAGTGAATTACGTGAAGCTGTACTCACACGCAATAAAGTTTCCATCTCAGCTTATGAAAAAGAGCAAAAGCAACCACACTGAGAATAAAAATCAATCCCAAGGTAAAGAGTAAGAACTGGTTTTGTTTAAGATATATTGCATTATGCTCAGGTAGGATGAGATAGAGGATTTTAAAAAAAATAAGTCATCCTTTGACTTGGTATTTGTTTATGACTGCTAAAGAAAAGGTAAGCCATTAAAGCAAGCCTTTATAATGGTTTATGAGACAGAAGAGCAAGAGCAAAAGTGCTATGGAGACTTAAATGAATTAACCTATAACCAGCCCTTCAAATGCCTGCCTTAAAGTTTGTGGACTTCTTACTTCTCTTACAGCTCTTTCTTTCTTCACAGCCAGCTCACATACCTCCACAGAAAGCCAACTTTCCCAAATATTTCCTTTACTTGACAGGACTGGCTTGAGAATATTGGGTTTTCTGCAAGCCTTTGCCTTTTTTTTTTTTTCTCTTTTCTTTCTAGGACTGGACGAGCCCTGCTGTCCTCTGCCCCCACACACTCCCTGCTGGCACTTACGTATCGTGAACACAGCTGAGGACCTCGCTGCAAAGCTGGACATCCAGCGCCCCAGAGACCCCTCTGGAGGTGCAGTGCCATGGCTGATGCTGCCCTTGCGTTTCACGCTCACTGAGCTGGGCTGGGGAGAAGCAACATCTCCAGAACTTCATCTTTCCCCCCAGGTCACATCTCTGCTGCAGCAGCTGCCTGTGCAAACACACCCTCAGCTCAGCCACCGGCACACAGTGCGAGAAGGACTTGTGGAGGGCAGTGGGGGAGTCCTTGGGTGGATGACCAGCAGCCCATAAGCTGAACGGGTGAGTCCCAGCTCCACGGCTTTGCGAGACAGACGCCCACTTTCTCATTGCAATGCTCTTCCCCCTTTTCCCTTCCCTTCTGCTCCTGCCATGCACTGCCCTACTTATGTTTGTTTGTTTGCAAATAAAACGCAGTACGAGGTTGCTAAAAACTCATTAGCTGCTCTGGTGCTGCCCAGGGATATGTTATTATGGAAAGGATTACGTAAGAAAGAAAAAGAGCATCAACCTTCCTGGAGTGATAAGTCCACCCACACAAGCAGTTCAGACAGGGACTAGAAAGGCTGAAACAGGAGCCGATGCTGAGTGTCGGCGTGCCCTGAGCAGCCGCGGGCTTGGCTGCCGCCCGGGAGAGCTGACAGCGTGGGGCCCGGGCACCCACGCAGGCTCCGGCACGCGGGGCTGGCACAGCGCAGGGGACGTGCAGCGAGGCTGGAGAGCTGTCAGACTCACAGATTCCCCCATCAGCCTTCCTCCTGCCGAGGCGGTAGGGAAGCCAGCCCCGGCACTGAGAGCCGCTGAGGTTTGAAGCTCCAGCTCCACCCTGAGTCATCCGTGGATGGTGATGCCAGCCTTCCACCCCCTGCCCACTCTGATGGACATGGGTCTGTGGTAGGGACCGTCTGCGGACACACACATGGATAGCTCAGTCTGCTTTGGGTTAATTTTCTGGGTGTTTGGGGTTTTTTCTTTTATTTGTTTTGGGAGGGGACAGGTGAAGCACTCCTGAACCTCCTGAGGAAATAGCAGGCTGCTAGAGAGTGTCTGCAGAGCAGACCTGAGACAGAAAAGCAGTCAGGGAGCAGAGAGGAGGTAATATGCTGATCGGGGCTAATTGCAAATACGGAGCCGCACTGCTGATTCTTTACTGAAGCTGTTCCTGAGAGACGGGTCACAAAAGCCCCTTGGCCATTTCAGGGGCTGCTGTTCCCGTACCCTGCACCAGCTGATCTCACCCCCGCTGGCCTCAGGCTCGGCTTGGTTTCTCCAGCGGGACACAGGACAGATCCGGCAGATTTGGGCAGCTGTCCCAGAATAGTGAGTTCTCATGTGGCTGAGGCCAGGGAGGCAAAAGCCACTCTCCCAGCCTAGCCTGCCTCTCTCTGAAGGCTCGCCTTGGTCCCAGTGAAGAAGTAAGGGGAGATAACCACTGAGGTAATATTTCTGTGGTATTACCGGTATCTGCTGCTCTGAAACAGCACTTAAGCGAGGAAGTCTGTCAAAAGTATGACAAACACGATGAAAGCCGAGACGATGTATTGCACTTCTTTTCACTTCAACAGCACTGAACCGGGAGAAGAGTTCTCATTTTCAGGGTCAGCACTCAAAGCTGTTCCCTTCAGCGCCGAGCGGACTGTGGGATGCAGCGCTGTGGCTCGGAGCCCAGCTGAGGAGATGCCGTTGGAGACAGTCTGCCGTCTGCTGTGGTAGGGGGTTGGACCAGATGATCTCTAGAAGTCCCTTCCAGCCCCCGCCGTTCTGTGATTCTGTGACAGCTGATGCAGAGATGCAGGAGCAGAGCACTATGAATGAGCCTCGTGGAGTGTCTCATGGAAAAAAGCTCAGCTCGTACAGCTGTCACATGGAGCTAGCAGGGCGTTCGGTGATTGTGGCAGCCAGTGGAGAAAACTGAAATAATCCCTGGTTTTTCAAATGCAGAACAAGATGCATTTCCAGGTACCTGAAACCTCAGAGAAACCCCAGAAAGAAACCTGGGGCAAAACCTGAACTATGACACGACACTCCAGGAGCTCGTCTTTTAACCCACTTCTACCATAATCTGAACAGACAGACGCGAGAAGGTCACAGGGAAGAGATCTGGCAGTCTTGCATAAAAAGGCTTTGCAAAGCCCAGCGGCTGGGAGCCAATATCGCGCAAATTCATCTCGGAAATAAGATGCAGTTTCCTTGGGATTGAGGCGCAGAACTATGTTCCCCAGAGTAATGGATCTGCCACAGCACGGCAGTTTTGGACTGAGCTGAGACAGCCCCAACCCTGCCTCGAGGAGCGTACGTGCAGCCAGAGCGTCAGGGTGGGATCCCTAATGACCAAGACAACCCTCAGAGGAGGCAACCTGCCCTCTCCCTCCTGGGCATCACCCCAACGCGGGGCCACCCAGCAGATGGCCAGCCTTCTTCCCTCACTGCTGAGCCTGACGGCCCTTTGCCATCAGAGGGAGGGACGCCAGGGACCCCCATGTGTGACCAGCCTGCCTGGGTGGGCTCAGTTAAACCAGCAAACAGCCTAGTACCGCACCCGAACAAAGAGGAGTTTTCTTTAATTTTCAGTAAAAAAACAAACAGTACCGAAGCACCTATTTGAGACACTACTGAGAAGTGAGTGAAGGGTTTACTATATTTTTATTTTATTTATTTTACTAGTAGTCTGTAATTAATCCAAAGGTTTTGAGTTTTCCTTCTGGTAAAGAAAATCACACATCTAACCAAAACACTATAGTAGTTAAAGCACTTTTATGTAGTTGTAGAACCACCCACTCAAACTCATTTGGGCTGGAAAGGAACCCAGGATGCCCGTAGCCTAAGCTCCTGCTCAAAGTAAGATCGATGCTGGATTTATACCAGGCTGCTCAGAAATTTTCCCACTTGGGCCTCAAAAATCTCCAAGAACAGAAACTTTTTAGCTGTTTGCATGAGCCCTTTCTGGAGCCTCATCGTGTATCGTTACCTACAGGCATCAGATAGCAGCTATCCAGTCTCTGCTCTGTAAGTAAATTAAAGAACAGGTTGAATTACAAAGAAAACCTCTGTTAATAATACATGTGCTCTGGAATTGCAACCAGACTACTCAAAATATAGGACAGTTTTATCATGAAAAATAGTAAGTATGTCTTAAACATTTGAAGACAGCTCTAGATTTTAATGCCTGAAGCAAAATTCATTTCTTGAATGAAAAAGGTATGATTCATTTTCCTTGCCCTTATTCAGGAGATTTTAGATAGCTTTTTCCTTGCCGTATTGAACAGCCTCATTTTTGTTTTACTTTGCATTCCTTTGTCTCCTTTTCTTTATATATTTCTTTTTCAGGACTATGGAAGGCTAAAAAAACAATCAAGGCAGGGAGAAACAATATTAAATATTAGGTAGCAGTGAAATTAGATCTATTAAAGTAAAAAAACCCTAATAATTTCTATATCTAATCTAAATTATCCATAGAAAGTTGTCATTTTCTTTGGAATTCTTTTTTTCATTAATAATAACACTGAATAGATACCGAAGCTCAGAAAAATCGAGCATTATTGATTCTTGTGACAAATAAATCCTCTCTTAGGGCCGCAACCAAGTTTCCACGGAGTTTTTTTTGTTTGTTTTTACGAATGTGTCCCCACACACCCCCTTGTTACAGGATCAGCTATAAATAAGTGCCGAGCGCCCGCAGAGCGTGGGGGAAGCTCACACCTCTGCGGAGCCGACTGCAACAGCTTTTCAGATGCTTCGCTTCAGCCGCACTCGGCTCCCTGGTGAAGCCTGAGCAGAATTTTAATAGGAAAGTCTCTGTGCTCCGTGTGCCTGCCCAGGGAGAGCACAGTCACCGTGGACGGGTGTTACGCCAGCCTCTGTCTTCTGACACACGGTTATGTCGTGGTATCACATAGTCGTAGAGATACAGAACTGCAGAAGCATCAGTTCCTACAAATGAAACAACTGATGGAAATGAGCCCTAATAGAATTTTCTTACTTTTATAATAAATCGTTATATTTCAGATTGCCTGATTTTCATTGTAAAACCTATTTGCACTGTAACTCAAACCTATTTGCACTGTTACTCCACTGCGAAAGACGCACTATCTGAATTTTAGTCAGAGGACTAGCACTGTACACTGAGACCAAATGTGCTTGATAAGTTTATAAAATAAATTTCTTTAGCCTTTTCTATGTCTATAGATACTGGGTTGATTTTTTTTTAATTGTTGTCAGATAAACAACTTTTCTTTAAAAAACAAAAATAATTAATTGGTAGTTATTTCCACGGCTGTTTTCAAGATTTAGATAATACTAAAATAAATCAGTTTGATATGAACTTTCTTTTTCCAGAGTAAACTTGGATATGACTTTCTTATCAACATGATATAAGTCAAATATCTAGCAGCCATTCCGGCTTTTTCACTAAACATAAAGAGCTTGTTAATAGTCTAGACTTTCTGATGAAGAGAACTAATATATGTGCTTCTTAATGCAGTCTATGAATTAAAATTGCCTAAAGAAAGTCTTAACCTAATTACATTCTAGTATGCCAGAAATAAACATAAAGCTTTAGAAGGTTTCAGAGGAAGGGCACAACCAGAAGTAAATAAAGTATGTCAAAACATGCAGACCAAACTGTGAGAAAAAAATCAGAGCATTACCAAGACAGATAACTCTGCCACGCAGGCTCTGAGCCAACACACAGCAGGGGTCAGATCATCTCCTAAATTATACGGAACAGGTAAAAAATCTGAAAAGATGTACATAAAGAAAAGAAGGACTGGGCTGCTCGACTTTTGTACCACCTGCCATTATAATTCAGCTCCAGGAGAACTTGAGCATGAGGTGGTCAGATGAAATCATAGAATCACAGAATGGTTAGAGTTGGAAGGGACCTCAAAGGTCATCCACTTCCAACCCTCCTGCCATGATATAGATTCCAATATAAGAAGCCACATCTGCTAGAGGGGATTTCAGAACGTGCCTTGCAAGTACAGCAGGAGCATCACACCTCTCTTCTGAACACTGACAGCTGCTCAGGTCAACCCATGTGCCTGCAACTCGCTGGCACGGTGCAGCTTCGCCAGCAGCTCTCTGGAGCCGGTACCTCTTGCAAAGGTCCCCGTGCAGCAAGAGCCGCCTCTGCCCTCACACCGCGGGGTTCAACAGCACGTTTACACAACAACAAGGCTCCTTTGCTCTTGGACTCGCCGATTTTAAATACAGAATAACTGAAATTATTACATTTCCTACTGTGAGTTCTGCTCTAATTGATTAAGTGGAGCCACAGTGCCTATAGCAGTTTTAAAACACCGTCACATACTTCTAAAAGGTAACGGCTGTTTTCTGTCACTGCACTGGAGTTCACCCTTTCTCTGCAGCCCAGGTAACGTGGAAAAACAATGTTACCTGTACTTAATGAAAATTTTTTTGAATTGGATAACACTGTCATTGATATAAAGGTCATAAAACCACCAACTCAAACAGCAGCTCTGGGTACTTTCTAACATTCTGAGAATGACATTTATTTATTAAAAGTCTGAGGATTCACAACCTCTCCTTCACCCAAAGGAATAAAAAAATGGAGCGAGAGACTCATAAAACTGATTTGAACTCTTGTTTTCATGAGCCATTTCTCAACAGAATAAAATTGTTCATCAAGTAGTGGTATGTTTATCCTGATCACAGCGCTTCTTTCTTGGCGGTGAAGATGCAATTTGGGAGGTGAGAAAGACTAGGACTACAAGTGTAACCAGAATAAATTTTCATAATGCAAACCATTTACAACAAATACAGCAACAGACTTGGAAATGGTAAAGTAAGATGGATATTAAATGTATTCCATCTCTGTCTGTCAGACATTTCTGTTTCATTTTATCCTCTTTTGGGCGGACACACATCGGCTCAGCAGATCTAAGCAGTGCTGACAGGGCTGGCAAGTCCATTACTCTTATTAGTTTCACCGACATTTTATCTTTCTCCAGCAATAGCAGGCGATGATACTTGTGTGGATACAAATATTTATACACCCATATATCCACAAAGATAGGACTTTAAAGCTTGAGACTCCTAAAATTTTTGTTTATAATTGTTTTGCTGCAGAGACTCAGAAATATATAGTCTATAGTCTAGTGGCAATTCTAGCACAGGGATCTGGCCCTGAGCAGCGGTTCTGTGCAATTTTATCATGTATTTGTTTATTCTTATTGGGAAACAATAAGTGTGTTTACTCTATAACTGCAATTATGTCATAAGATATCTTTGTTCCAAGTCCTGCAGACTCAGCTTGTCAAAGGTCTGAGCAACTTGTCCTTAGAGAGTTGTCTTTTGGGGGCTGCGGCTGAGCGGTGCCCAGCTGCCCAGGTACCACTGGGGTGAACTGGGCAGCCCCATGAGAGGGGAGAACCTCACATTCTCCCCTCCAACCCCAAGTGACATTTCAGGGGAATTAAAAATCATTAAAACCTGCACTTGAATTTCAGTGCAACTGTGCTTTCTGACAGCGGATGCCTCCGGCAGAGCTTCTGATCAGCTCCACGAGGAATGGCCGTGCAGGGAGACCAAGCCACACCAAGACTGCCAGACTTTTCCTTGTAGTAACAAGCTGGGAAGTCTTTCCATTTAGATGTTGTTTGTAAAGACCAGGCGGGAGGAGGAGAGAAGGGAGGCGCGGGGTTTTTCCCAGGTGAAAAGTCTGTGCCGCGGGTCAGTTCTCAGCCAGGAGCAAGGTCTTCTATATTTTTACCACCCTACAAAGCCCTGAAAAGAAAGGCTGGCAGTGACAGCTCTGACATACGCTCACCACCACGGCATGAATGGCACTCCAGTAATGGGGATTTCTCATCATCAGCCTGTCAGATTTATGTAAAAACAGACACGATAACAACAGCTGGCTCTGCTTTTGTCTGCAAGAAACCTGTGACCTATTTAGAAATTACTCAAAACCGGTATATCTACATGGTGACGGACAGGGGAACTGCGCTGACACTCACCTTGCTGAGGCAGTGACATTACTTTGACAACAGTGCTACGCAGCCAGACGGACTTGGCTTTGTGACAAGGGCTGACAGAGCCCATCTGCAGGAGAGTGCCCCAGCCCCGGGAGGGGGCACGGCTCCGGCGTGGGAGCCGGCAGCCACCAGGGATCCCGCCCGGGGATGCTGCAAGTGGCAGGAGGCACCTACACTTGCACAACAGGCTTTATTTTTCACTGATTTCTGTACTTCCCTGAAAAGCTGTGCTGGCAGTAACACACCTTTATCACAACCTGTCACTTCTGGAGGCTTTTGTTTTTGATGGAAATGAGTGCTTCCGCAGCCCGGCATGAAATAAAAAAGGGCATCCTGCCTGATCAGGACTGAGCGTGCATCACCTCTGCAGGTAACTCCTGTCCCCTGGACAAGGACAAGATAAATAGATGCCGAGTAATCCCACAAGCCAGGTACAGCAGTAAAGCTGCATGATTGATAACCCTTCAGCGGGGAAAAAAAATAACATAAATCCTCATCTGACAACGTGTAGTCTGAGAATTGGACAATCCATTTGGTTGATGTATTTGCTTTTATGTTGCATTATATCATTTGTGCTACAGAGCCCAAAGGTGTCACTGAGATCTGGACTTTATTGTGCTACGCACTTCGCTAAGTCCATACCCCAAGCTAATGGCAAACCCATCCCCTGGAGTGCCCGGCACACGCTGTGGCTTGTGCAGGGTGGCACGTTACAGCAAGAAGACAGAGGTCGTGGTGCATAGGATAGCCCCGAGCAAGAGAAACAAAGGGAAACTGAGGCCAAAAAAGAGAGGTTCTGCCCAAAAGCACCCAAGGAAGTCTGCAGAAGACACAGTGCTCCAGCACAGTGCTGTCACAGGGACTGGATCCTGCTTCTCTCATAAACACCAAATGAGCCAGCAAAGATGATTTATTTACATTTGGTATTCAAATGGCAAATATCTGTAAGACAGTGATCTTATAAAAAAATAAGCTTAGCCTCCTTGCCCCTCAAAATGTTCTGAATTCATAGAATCATAGAATCATGGAATGGTTTGGGTTGAAAGAGACCTTGAAGACCATCCAGCTCCAGACCCCCTGCCCTGGGCAGGGACACCTCCCACCAGCCCAGGTTGCTCCAAGCCCCGTCCAGCCTGGCCTTGAACCCCTCCAGGGATGGGGCAGCCACAGCTTCTCTGGGCAACCTGGGCCAGGGGCTCACCCCCCTCACAGCAAAGGATTTCTTCCTCAGATCTAATGTAAATCCCATTGGTTTTTTTCCTGTATTGTGGTTCCTGTTTTCTAACAGGCCTTTAGTCTCCTTGTAATCAAAGTAATTATGGGCAATTTTATGTAAAAACTCTCAGGACATTTCCAGGGACATAATTCATTAACCAAACACAAATCCTGCTTTGCTGTGGAGCTGGTTCCTCAGACACTGCAGATCAGGAAAGAGAAGACGACACTAAACAAAACAAAACCCTGTCACTCTCTTTAAACCAAAGCCACAATCCACCTTCCATTTTATCTCCCTAAGCGCCGCCGCCTCATGCCGCTGCTCCCGCCTGGAGCATCGCTTACCATGGACTGGAGCAGCCCTCCTAGTGCAGAAATTCTTCCTCCCATCTGCTTTACCTTGCAACTCAAGCACTCGTGCCTGCAGGGCCGGAGTAGGTTTTTTACCCCACTTACTCATGTCCTCTCCGTAGTTGCAGAGGCAAAGCCACAGGAAATCTCGGAGTGGGTCCTGCCTCCCTTGAGTTGATTTCATAGGAGGGCGTTTTTTCTTAATGACTGCAACCTGGGTCTGCTCAGGGGAAGAGTGGGATTCTTTCCCCTTCTCAGACAGTTTTTCAAGCAGTTCATGAAGAAGTTTATCAGTTTTCTCATTTTGCTCAGCTATCGTCTTAGTCATTTTCTCCACTGTCTCAGCCATGGTCTTGGTTTGCTCAGCCATTTTCTCCACAGCTGCTACATGAAGGGGACGGGAGAGACTGTCTTCATACTGTCGCACCTTGTTCGCCACCTCATTTGCAGCTGGCGTATTAGTATCAGATCCTCCCCAGACCAGTGTTAACAATGTGTGGGAATAATTCGATGGTGCACTCTGCACAAACTTCCTCAACAGAGATCGTTTGTCTGGCATTTCATCAGGGTCTATAATCACTTGCCAGTTGCTGTAAATCACCTTTTGCGCTGCTAGTTCTCTCAGGTACTTAATACCTTTTTCCATGCTGGTCCATTTGGTTGGACGGCATTCGATGTCATCCTTAAAGGGGTACCTGCCCTTCACAGCTGCTAGCAGTCCCCTCCAGGGACTGAGGACGTCCGCCTTTCTCCCAATCGCTTTATCAATCCCTCCACCTTTGGACGGGTTTCCCAACTGTTTAGCTTCTCTGCCATCTAAATCTATGGTATCAGCTCCATTGTCCCAGCATTGGAGCAACCAGGAGAGAAGTGTCTCCCCTTCATGCCGACTAAAGTCCTTCCTTATATGTCGCAAATCCTTCATAGAAAAGGATTTAATGGTTATCTCTGCATCTGAATCCTCATCCTGTGTTACCGCTGGCTGAGAAGGACTCTCTCCCGGACCTGCTTTAGCAGGACGTTTTCCTTTCT